>WURT03662099.1:0-18078 GCA_009936505.3 Holothuria glaberrima | reverse complement strand
TAATAATAATAATAATAATAATAATAATAATAATAATAATAATAATAATAATAATAATAATAATAATAATAATAATGCAGCGCCCCTCCACCTTCAATAGATATTGCACTAGCTGTCTTCGAGTCGATAGATTGTCGTAGGCCTATATATGAATTTCTTGCTAACTACTGTATGTTGACAATGATGGTGTTGCCCATACTCAGCCTTCAGATTTCAAGCAAGTATTTCAGTCTTTATAATCCAAGTATGTTGTCGTGGATTCGAGTTTGGTTCGACAGTTGGAAGCTGGAACTAGGTTTGGGCTGTATATTCCTTGCTCCTACACGTTAATTATAGATGCAAAAAATGTTCTTTTGTCGCAAGAAAATGGCACCGCCAGCAAGGCCTTAAATAAGAATCTTGCTGAGTTCCCACACGGGATGATCGAACCAGTGGCGTCGGCACGGGGGGCATGGGGAGCGTGTCCCCAATCGATTTCGAATTTAAAACAAAGATTCCAAAGGGCTTTTAAGCTATAGATTTCTGTAGGGGTACGGTGAGGTGTGTTTTCAACCGAGTGTTAGATCTATACAATCATTTTCTATCATAAATGGTTCTCAGACTGTAAGAACTTTTGCAACTTCCTTCTCAAACTATAAAAATTTTAGCCTTGACTCAATGCTGTGCTTATTACTAATATCTTCCGATAACAACTCCCGGAAAAGCAAAGCACAGGTGTTGAAAACATTTCAGGAATTCTAATTAAGTAGAAGACTCACTTTCTGGTAGAAGACTCACTTTCTGGTAGGTTTTTCGGGAAATTGACAGCGTCCCTTGCAGAGCCTGAATGCAGTCATGGAAATTATATTTAATGCAAAATTGCGCGCACTCGTTAGGTCTGCACTCCATCTCATGATCATTAAATTGCCCTTATATGCACACTTTTTGCAGATGGGGCTTTCTAGGTTGGGCTTACTACATTACTCCCTGTGTGGCCAACCAAAAAACAACCCCTATTGATGCCCTCGTAAATAATGATAGAATGAAATACCAACTGATTCGTTTTAGCTACGTCTCGTTAATAATGACAACACATATAGGGGGAATAATCCGCGTAAACATTCGTATGTAATAGAACAGCCGATTCACATAGTATTTACAGTTCTAACTGTTAAGTGTACCGGGTGAATAGGACCATTTTCAAAAAATAAGGCAGCAGCGCTACATAGTGCTCGTAAAATACACCGTTTATGAACTCTACTACACGTGCACTGGTGCAGTACCATATGAACGGTTCCATGTGTGCCCTAAAAATGGCTGCCTATTAAAAAAAAAACTTGACATCAAGTGACGTATATATTTATTTGAAACCCTCATCCTCTCGGTTAAATCTGCATGTCCGATTGCTTTTAAGGTCTAGTTCTTATTTTGGTATAGGTCTGTGTTTAGTTGGGATAAGGACAAACTGTACAAGTATAGGCCTTTACAATATATGAGGCACACGTCTGTTCAGAGTACACCATTACTCTTGAAGTTTGCAAAAATCTTTATACTACACACTTGAGCACCAAAATTTCGCCAATCGAGTGATCCAAGTAATGCCAAGGATTACAATATCCATATTTAATAGGTGATGCAAGTAATGCTATCGGTTACAGTATCCAACTTTAATAGTACTGAAATATTTTTGAACAATAATTGCAAAGTTAACTTGTTTTACTTGATATTGTCCTGCCGTGGTCTGTCGTCGTAGTACTGAGCTATGACAGTAAGCACTTATATATACAGACTTAGAATATGGAGCTTTGGGAATAGGAGGGCATCTGTTGCTCTTGATTCAACTGTGCACAAAGACAAGAGAACAAACTCAAACTAAGAAACGTGGATACAAAAATAAAAAAAAAATTGTTCTTACAGTTGACTTTATTGTTTAAATAGAGTATTTTTCGAACTGTTTTGACCTAGACAGACGCTTGCAATATTGAAGAGAAGCGCTGATCCATGGCATTTAGGTCACATTTTGAGCTCTAACGTTCTACATTTCTTTGAACAAATTTTCCTTGTTTGTTTGTAAAAAAACACTTTCAAAAATAGACCTACAGGCCTTTATCGTACGACCTACGCGACAACTAATGCAAGTAGTGAGTTGACTTTGGTTGCAACAAAATATAATAGTGTAGTATACTAAGCACACTGCATAAGAATACTGTCTTCCCAAATGAAAAGATAATACTCGGAATGAATGGACAGTTTCTTTACAGTGTTCTCACTGGGAATTTGGTAGAGTGGTATAAGAGAACCTACAACTTTGTTCAAGATTTCCGGTGATTGATTGCAGAAGCAGATTCTTAGTGCGTAGTGTATAGTCCAAGCTACAAGCCACCTAACCTTGCATATTGACATATAAAATGTTTCTCAACGGTATGTGGCCAATTTTTAGGTGCTGATTTTAAATTCGGTGGGTGCCAGACCATAACTATTGAGCATTTTAGCCGAAATGCAAAAATTAAAATGACCTCCAAAACTCTACAGTTTGACGTATATCTCCTCTTTAGGCGAAGCAAATTCTACAAATACTCATTCAAATGATATTAAGGCGTGCACCGTGTATTATTTCCATTAATTATTAGGCATTCTAGTTTGATATACGTGGTGTTGTAACGTGGTGGTTATAACATGTACATCGCTTTACCACGGATGCCGAAAAGGGCCACATTGCTCTAAGAGTTTAATTAACACCTGGCCAGTCAATCTTAATTTTTGCAGAGCTCGTTTTAGTCAGGAGTGGCGTTCTTCAACGGTGAGAAATGATGCAAGGTAGGGCCGGATTTACAACGGGGCCAACCGGAGCCTAGGCCCCAGGCCCCCACATTTAGGCGCCCTCCACATCTGGGTGTCCAAAAAATGTAGGCATAAGATGCCTTACTGTTCTTCCGTCGATGGTCAGCATGTAAAATACGGATCTCTGTTCGTAACTCCACACTGAACAAAAATTGTATTTCTATAAAAACAGAAGTGAAAATGTTTACATGCAACTTGCAAGGACTGGGAACCTGTGTCGCCGGCGCGTGCCCCCAAACGTTTTGGGAAAAAACTGAAAAATTTTAAAATGATTCCAAACTGAAAATTTTTAAATGATTCCCAAAGGCGTTTAAGCTATAGATTTCTGTAGGGGTAGGATTGAGGTGTGTTTTCGACCGAGTAATGGATCTATTGTCATCATTTTCTATCACAAATGTTTCTCAAACTATCAGAATTTTTGCAAATTCTTCTCAAACTATCAAAATTTTCGCGCTTCAAACCTCGGCTCAGTTTTGTTCTTATTATCGGTATCTATCTTTCGATAGCAACTTTCGGAGAAGCACGTCCGCAGCAAAAACTGGAATCTCTTTACGAATTACTAAGTAAAAGCCTGGCTTTTTGAGTAGCATGTAGGTTTCTTGGGCAATTAAAAGTGTCTCGATGCAGAGCCCGAATGCAGGTTTTGTCATGTAAATTTTATTTAATGGAAAATTTCGGCGCGATTCGCCCGCATTCGTCAAAGTTTGCACTCTATCTCATGACCATTATTGAACATGGAACTTTTCTGACCACAACACTTTCTGAAAAACAGCGATACATCCTTAGATATCAGCAGGGGTCTTGCATCAATATGGGAAATTTCAATCTAATTCTGAAAGGCACTTTTAAGTCCATCACCCCTTTTGCTATGCATATCAGGGAGGTTTCATATCACTGCAACTATAGCGCCTACCTTCCCTCTCTCGTTGCTGGAAGCTGTTCGTCTGGATTGTCGTTCACAATTCGTAAAATACGATAGCTGTAAAGTATTCCCCCTGGTCATACTCTATATTATCATTTGGATGTCAGGTAATGAGCATTATGTCATTGCCCTCATTTTATAAAATTAATCCAGAGCTTCCACACCAGCTTTAGATGCCCTTTTATAATGCACAGTCAAGGAAAGGAAAATTTTCGTAATAGTCCAAGAATTTTTCTGTGGACCTTACACCCCTCCCCCAGGGCTTTATGTGGTGACAATAGAAGGATCTTCACAGCCGTATACAAACCAACTTGCACATAAAAAAGTGAAATTTACTCAGACTTGGGAGGAACTGAGGTGGCGTTATTAAATCATCTGCAGTGCCACAATCACTAAAATTTGAGGTTTGTGTTTTTTAAAGTAAGATATTGGAAAATTTAGGGGCTTAATTTGAAAATGTGTGTTCCATGAAAGAAAAGTCATATAAACCGTTGGGGCTTCGGTAACCTTCGGATGTATTCTGATAACATGCTTTGTAGAGACCATGGATACCCCTACGAAAACTAAAAAAAAATTCCCGACAGAAGAGGCCTTCTCCAAGGTAGGAATTTCCCCTCAAACCCCACCTGACGCCACTTTTACAATTACACACCCCAATTCAAATGTAAATACAAATTTTTCACACATACATAACCTTCATCATTTTTTAATCATCAATAAATAAGCCAATAAAGAGCCACCACTAACCGTTGGTTTCAACTTCAAGACTTTTAGCAGCCTTCCTTTAAGAAACCAGTCAGACCACTGGTGTTCCCATTCAACCAATAATCCTCAGCATTTACCACGGTGCCTGATTTGCAACTTGTCTTGTACAGATGTTCACAAGGCTTTAAGCTGGATGTTTACTACCATCATCGAATAAGCAAACTTTCAAAGCTGCCCTAAGCTGCCAGGGGCTCATTTTTGCAGCTGTATGCCACCGCAGTATTGTAATCAAGACCGGCACATCCGAGACCAAAACCGGAGAGGTTTCAAGACCTAGACCAGGAGCAGAATTTTGAGATCATGACCAAGACCAAATGGGTCCGAAACCGAGACTACATATGAACAAATCTTTGTGTTTACACGGAGTCCTTATACCTGCTTTCACATCCACAAATTTTTTATGATTTTTATAACCAAACTTGTAAATTGCGGAATAACTCGACATTTTCGAGCACGGTACGGCCTTTGAGACTGCAAGGGTTCGAGACGAAACCGGGACCACAGAGTGACAAGACTGAGACCACAAAACATGTCTCGAGGCCGGTCTTGGTCACGGTCTCGAGACCTACAGCACTATCAACACCCCCGAATCAGAATTTCAAAAGCCTGTCCAAAACATTCAGATCCGAAGTCGTCGTTTAGGTGCAACATATTTTTCGATGATTCTATGTAAATGATGAAGAATTTACCTAAGAATCATTTAAACGCATTGCGAATAGGGACTATCAAAAAATGACACAGAGCCTCTGTCTGTTTTCTCTTGAAGGTTTCTGTTTGGTTGTGAGCTTCAGAGGCGAATCCGAGAACGAGTGTACTTGGTGTGATTTTATGAGGGTAGCCTAAAGTTTGATTCCACGGGTATCAACTGTACAAAGCCTCGATGCAGTTGGGGAGGCGGTTGTGAGAAAATTGAAACAGGTCACTGAAATGTTTAAAAGCATACTCTGGTGACCAAATTTGTTGTTTTCAAAAAAGAAGAAAAATTTTCTGTGCTAGGCAGTGAAAACCCCATCTCAATAGCATCTTGCATTTGGAAGATACAGATTTTTGAAGAAATGCTACATTTTCAGCTTCCACGGTGCATTATGGGAAATTTGTAATGTCATCTGGGCAAATTGATAACACGTAGCTTTTGTTTCTCTTTATAAAGTTGATATCGCTATATTGAACATTTCATAACTTTATTCGCTGTCTCATAAGTATGGAACAGTTGTATGCTATATCTACACGGAAAGACATCTAAACATTCCAATGGTATCAAATTTCAAGGACAAACAAGGTATCCCATTATAAAGAATATCAAAAGGATTCTGAGGCAATTTGCCCACTTGGGATCATGTTATGTGACCTTGAGGAAGCCCGAAGGTATTTCTTATTAAAAATATCCGATCTTTTGGAAGGTATATCTTTTAAAATAGGAATGAAGGTATGGTATGGGGTTTGGACTACATGTAATGAAAATTTTCTGTATTTCATATAAGACCCCTACCAATTACTGCCAGGCAATGCTTTTAAGGCCATATTCTGTCATGTCGAATTTTAACATGTCCTTTATGGATCGTTCGGAATATTTTATATTTAGGGGGCAAAATTTGAATCTTTCCATTTCTACACATAAGTCAGATGTAGCCACCAACTCTAAATTTTAGTTTTCAAAGCCTTAAAAGTATTTGCAGTGATGGAAATTTACTATATCGTAATAATTTGTTCATCCAATCTTTCATATTTTCAAATGATGGATCACTCATAACTTTTGAAATGTGTAATGTTTTGGCCAAGTTAGGCTTCTTCGAAGTTAACCTGGTGAGACTGAAAAGTAAAATAATAAAGAATTCAAGAAAGTGCTTTTCTCCCTGTGCCATGTTTCTACCTTGCAAGCACTACACTGTGTGCATTATAACAAAAATGCCTGTCGCATCCGTTTTGATTGATCCTTTTTACGTTTTTCGTAAGTTTCATGCAACCAGTTGGCAGAATAATACTCGGGAAGTATTATTTACATGTACTTTTCATATGCAAGTATGATTTGACTGAGGGCGTTCAGAAGATAATATAACATAACATAAACATACCTATCACAAGGTCAATTTTGTCCGCCATTTTAAATTTTCTCTCTATTTAAGTGCTCCGCAAAGCTATCAACTGGCACTAATGACATTTGGAATCAGCACCAAAAACTTGACTAGAAACAGATAAAAAATATTACATATGTTACCTGCAGCCTGGACAGTGGACTGTAATTAATCTTCTAGTTTTTTTTTTTTTTAAGACAGCTGAGTGCAGTCTATGTGTTGGCCCATTACGTAAGCGTCTCTAGGCGTTAACATGTGGGTCATTCAGACACATAAAAAAGCTACATTACTGCAGAGATGAAGAGTCACCCTTAAGGGCAGAATTGACAACATTCCTTTAACTTGTGTAAGTTAACCCTTTAGAGCAAATTTTCTCATAGAAGAAAAGTGGATATTGAGACATCGATGGTGAGGCGATGAACACGGTACAATGTCACAAATCAGTACCCAACCAGACTACTGAATAATTAATGGAAAATATTTTTCTACGCACTTTGCACTTCAAAGGATGATTTGGCTGAATATTTTCAGAATTCGTTTACACTATGTGAATGTAGCACGCCGGTTTGTCTTGTCAGGATTTAAGGAGGGACTAACATAACAATTGAAATAATTCAAGAAATATATTTGGGTCGTTTCAGTTAGAAGCAAGCGTTTATCGTTAAGTTTTAACTGGTTGCATGAAACAGCAAGAAACACTGAAATATACTCATGATGAACTCAAGTAGGACAAATCATACGAAGACAGAGTCTAGAACTCTACATGGTTCCAAAAAATTCAAATAAGATAACGTAGAATGATTGGATAAAGATGAACTCAAAATTAAAACAAAGTTGAAAATAAAGTGGAACTCGCACTCTCAGTTGTTCAGATGGGATTTGCCTTAACTAAAAGATTGTTAATTCGTAAAACTCTTAAAACGTCGTTACCTCTGATAATTCGAAATAGACTCATACCGGAATTACCAGCAAACTTTCAAGGAGAAAAATTACCTTGATCACTCGTTATCTCGGACAAGGGGTACTTTACCCGGAATAGTTTGTAAGAGGGAAAATACAAAGCCAAGAAGAGCATTAGTGGTGAGGGTTGACAGGTGAATTTCCGAATACTTGTAGGTTTGGGGACAAACAGGCTTTTGCCTTACGCTTCGGAAAGAAACAAAGAGTAGGACGAACCTTGGAGTCAATGCACAACTTGGTAAGGAAAACCTTGGGAAGACAGTGACCTAATTACTTTCCCACATGAGTGCAAATCTATGATGATTTATTTCAAAGACACAATCGCAAAAAAATTTGCCTATTGCCAACTATTTGATTGTCAGTATGTTTTAAAAAGGCATTTAACCAAATGATATGTTGATAAGGATCTTAAAAAGTTTTAAATATTATTTAGTGGTTGCTAATGGTCGACATCAAAGGAGGGTCAAATATAGTTTTGCATAAATAGTATAAAAAAGTGTGCATTTTAACTCCTTTATTCCAATGTCGAATCACTTTCAAGCCTCGCGAGTATGTAAATCACAGTAAAATGTTTTGCCAGCATAGTTAAATACATACTAGGTTAAAGGTAAAATTCTGGGCTATGTCTGAGTCCAGCTTACCTGATTCCAAGCCAGTTCCGATTCCAGTGGCAACCATTCTAAGCAAAATCCGTGTCCAGTGCCTCTCATTTCGCCAGTTCCGAATCATTCCAGTTTTACCAATTCCTGGTCAATTCTGAGTCCGTCTATTGTCAATGAAGCATATCATACAGATGTAGTTTTAGTATTCTTCAAGTTAGTTCCATAGTCTGTCAACTGTGTGTGTTAATTAACAAATTTTGACTACTCGTACATTAAACTGTGCACTAATAACGATGTAGCAGGAACGAAAAACCTCTAAATAATAAACAACATGCACATATAATCAATTCAAAACGTTGCCAAATACAGAACCAATTTGCTCTTAAGCGACCTTACATTAATGTAACATTCTCCTTTAAGACCCCTTCCCTTTTATCCATCTCCCTAAGGGTGGCACTGGGTGACAAACGAAGGATCCACCTGGGTGGCAAGTATATGAGATATACCACTAGATGCTGTTAAATACTGCCCCTTAAAATTACGCCAACCTTATTATATGCGTAGGTAAGTGATGTTTAACAAGTTTTAAGTTTTGTGGACTCAGGTCAAATCGGCTTCTAGTCCGAGTCCCACTAGCCCATTCCCGGCCAGGTCCGATTCCCCAGTCTCAGACCCAAGGTCAATTCCGAGTCCAGTGATAAAAAAGGATCATTGGTCCGGAATCAGTCGAGTCCGAGGCAATGCCCGGTGAAAATGGGACGATTTTGGAAGACGTTTATCGTCTTCCAATTTCGTCCTACACCTTTTGGATGATTTTGTAGGAAGTATCAGTGCTTTTGGAAGATTTTGCAAGGTTAAAAAGACAGGAATGTTTTTTGCGCTGTGACTATCTCACCTTTAAATAGGTATTTTCTCTCTCAATTATTTCCACCTACAGTTAAGGGGAAAAATAATTTAGTTGTTTCTTTCATGCAACGAAGAGACCTTGAAGGCTTAGATGAATCCTATTCTACAATGGAATATTTCAGGCAGTACCACTGAAATGTACGACTGTCCTTGACTATTTGTAATGGCAGGACGATTTGGGAAGGTTTTTTTACAAAATCGTCCAAAAGCAGTAATTTTTTCGTCCCATTTTTCACTGTGCGCAGGCAGGACCGTAACAGCCCTGGTAAAAAAAGGGAAGAATTATTTCAAAAGCTTTTATCCCGTCTATTTTATTCAGTATGTTGAATATTTCGTTACTACATTGACAAAATATGTTGAAGACTTAAACAACATGAGATTTGCAACTCCGATAATTCTCTCTATGGTTTCTGTCTTGCATCGTGTTCACAACGCTTGCACGAACGGTAGGCTATAGTAGAACATAAACCTCCTTCCGATCATTAATAAAGTTATCGGTACATGTGTACATGAAAACTCATCTTAACCAGACAGCGCAAATGCTTTGTCATGCTGAATTGATACCACTGAAAAGCTGTTTTCAAACCTCATATCTGAAGTATATCATGTTACGCCTAAGGCTATTTTTGTCTTGACACAAGGATTCTTTCCTACTCAGGTAACTGACAACAATACAGCAGGGTCAACTCCTTAATTACTTACACTCTAGGTAATGATTACAATCAAATCCACATTGTACACTAGAGGAAGGATCCTGCTGTATGTCTGTGTGCTGTTGCAATTTCTTACTTCTTAAATAACTGCATAACATTCTTACGGTCATGACTATCTAACCCTGAGCATTTGCAGGAGAAGGGAAAAATACTGACAGTTTTAGCAGGATCAGTCAGTCATCGTGATTCCTTGTTGGAATAAAATACACGGTCGCACAGTGGTCTCAATTTAAAGTAACTGTTTCATCAAGAAGTTAATAGCACAACAAAATTTCCATTTTACCTTCAATGAAACCCAAAACCTAACAAAGTGTCTTCAAAACGAAAAAAAAATCCATAATATCTTTAAAAAATTCCGCGAACACAAACACTCTATATTTTCAAATTATTTTCAATCAAAGTCCCCAACGTCAAATTTTCTGCAATAACAACACCTTTAAATAAGACATTTTTTCACGAAAAAAATCAGAATTTCCATTTTCTTCTAAAATTTTAAAAGTAATTAAACCTAACTTAACTTACGTTATTAACTTTGTCGAGGCTTTAGGTTGCTGGACCCCCCGTTAGGAGCCTAGTCCCCTGTCGAAAGAATACTTGCGTCACCCTCAGTGTACACTCTTAGATGAAAATTGTTATCGATTCATCAGTGATAACTTATTTTTCGTTTTATCATTTTTACACAGTAGAAGGAAGATGACACCTACTTGCCCACAATTACAGTCATCACAGCTTTCCTTCTTGAAATATCATGCTTTTTTAGCTTTGGTTATGATAAATGGACTTTAGCCACCACCTAGTCGCGTATGCTTTATGGATCTCAATGTGTAATAGTTACACAAAGTATGCGATCCTTTAAACTTATTTTTCTTGAGACAACATTTCCTTCGTGGTTTTGACAATTTGACTTCTAGTGACCTCACATTACGTTCGACCTTCACCGAACAGGGTTATCCATATGCTACGTATTAAAGTACTTGCAGATACCATTCTATAACATTGTGTAACGGGTTTTTTTTCAGTTTAACCTCTTTTGATCCCAAATGGCCTTCGACAATTTTGAGGTCTTCCCAGGTTCTTTCATTCAAATCTCCCTTATCAAATTTTTCAAAAAATGACCTCTAGTGATCTCAAATGACTTTAACCCCATTCACCCCCCCCCAAAAAAAACGATAAATCTATTGATACAAGGCTTTTAAATGCCAACTATTGGAACCATCATGGTAACTCCATATGAGATACTTTGAGAGTTTTTCACTGTTACCTCTAGTGACCACACATGTTCCTTCTTTTGACTAGAAACAATGAGGTTCTTGTAGTCAATATGTGACATCCATATGTTAAGCATAAATGTTTTAGTTATAGATTTCTTGAAATGCTTACCAACAGTGTAAAAGGTTTCCGTAGGTTTACTTCTGGACATGCAAGATAACCTGTGTCCTCTATCTAAGACAAGATGCTCTTATTGATTCTAACATTTCCATGTTAAATACAAAATGCGTTCATGATTCTTTAGTTCAGATATTTTGTTAAATGGGCTTTTAGCTTTATTAATTTCTCAAGGTGTTAGGATGCAATTTCCTAGAACGTATTGGGACAGTAAATATCATTCACCTTGACGACTCTCACACTCTACATGCAGTACTGTGGTGGCAAACTTGTGATTTTTTGAGTGTGATTTTCTTAAACGTAGGGGTTTCGTGTTGTAGTAACACAATAGTCATAGCAGAAAAAACTGTTGCTTTAAATTGTGTTTAAGAGTGGAAACCCATACAGTCTACGCATTTCGGATGCGAGTCGAAGCCGATGTTAGCTTCTGTCCTGTACAGTGCCCCTCTTGAGCTCTCTCCCCATGAATAAAACCTGAATCTGCTACAATAAGGAATGCACTCAACATGCGTTTCTGCACGTCTCTGTACCGGAAGACTACTTTGATTAGGTATAAGAACGTCAATGTTCAAGTTACTCTTTTCTTATACTGGCAGCAAAGGTTCATTTCGTGACTTCTGTCTCCGTACGCCTTCTCTCCCACGTGATATTTAATGCCCTTTTAGTCGGATGCCGTCATTTGCTACAACTTACAACAAAATATTTCCTTTGGTCAATTATTACACCGAAAATGGTCCGTTCGTAGTAAAAAGTGAGGCAGGTTGGAAGTACTGAGTGTGAGAATCACCCAAAACTAAATACACACCAATTCCAATGTTTGGAAATTTATCTCTACGAGTCCTCTGGCAATTCTAGCAATCTTCTCAGCCTAAAATTGGAAAGCCATTCAACCGTTGTGAGGCTGAGAAGGTTTTTGGTGTTTGTGTGTTCAAGGACTCAAACTTTGAACGGCTTTAATGGTTTGACATAATTCCTTAGCTGCTCTACAATGTTTTTAGTTATATCTATTGCTGCAGGTGTCGCAGGAAGCTCATCTATGTAGTTAAGTATTGACTTTCCCTGGAGGACCCCATACACAGTAGTCTGGGGTCCTTCCAAACTTCCGTCTGTGTGTGTGTGGGAGGGGGGTGAAGAAGACGCTCTTTATAAATCGTTGTACCATAAAATGTTCCTTTGAAGAGGCTTCTCACACTACTGGCAGATACTTCAAAATCTAATCAAACAATAAACTAATTTTAAAAGTGTTTTCATTGGGTCTTACCGCCTTTAAAGTACTTACAGTTTGAGCTTTGCCTTTGCAAAGTGACTAACTTTTGTAAAATCTCAGACCAACTTTGTACCAATTGTTACCCAAGCAAGAAAACACAACAAGTGCACTTAAGCACTATCAGGTCGTTGCCCCTGCTCCCTATGACTTATTTAGGATCTGTTTACACTCATATAGAAAAAATCTGATTTTATGACCTCATTTCTGTGAGCTTCCGTGTCTTTTACCCCTTCCCGTTGAGTTGGCCTATTTCGCATTACGTGGTGTTGACAAATACTTTCTTCTCTTTCTGATATCGCAACGGTTCTTATTATACACACAGACTATTAAATAAACCGAAGACTTAGTCTGCATCAATAAGTTTATACTGTGTCATTTACATGAAATAAAGCAAGAATAATCAATGAAATCCCAATCAACGGAATGGAAGTTTTTTCAAAGGCACTTAGGTAAGGGGAGCCAAGAAAAGTATGCTCTTTTAAATGTTAATCACTTTAGGAAAATTGCTCCCATACCAAATGGTTACCAGCCAGTGGTTATCTAAGTACACCTGAAGTTAATTCATCTAGACTCCCTCATTTCCCCTTAGAGGATTATCTTATCGACTAGTTATTCTTGTATGTAACTAGAGTAGGGCCTACACAAGGGCTTCAGTCTCACAGAGTAAACAGGAGCGGATTAGAGAGCGCTGATGCCGTCCACATCTAGACTGGGCAAACAACGCGGCAAAGCAAAGGTGTGAAACAGAAAGTCAGGTTAGATACCTCACATTTTGCAGGAAAAGGGGTATCAAGTCCACGTTTTGGTATAAGGAAGACTTTCGTAATACAGACGAAATTATAGTCAAGGAGGAATTCGCAACACACATTTACTAAAAGTAGAGAAATCTTTGCACTTTACAAACACGTTAACTTTGAACCTCCATCTTAGCAATTGACAAGCACAATTTCAAAATTTGCCCTTTTTTTCAATATTTTCATTTAGTGTGAAATAATTTTTAGGCACTGATAGGCAAATAATGGTAAAAACCTTTTTAGCTAGTTTGACCTCTTTTTTCACCTTTGCTGTTTTGATCGGACTCACGGTTTAGGAAGAGTTCGTAATACACTTATTTGTTCACCTAAACACATATACGTATTTTTTAACAGACTTATCGAGGACCCTATTGTTATCTTCATTATTTTTACTTCTTTAACCCTAACTTTAACAATAGACTGTCCATTGTTAAACTCATGAGGACTTGAGAAATCTATTGAATTCCATTTAGAGGACCTAGAAATCCATTGTTTAGTCTGACAGCCAAACAAACCTACACACACACTCTCTCTCTCTTTTCTCCCACACACATGGACCTTCATATTTCTGATGTTAGGTGAAGTACAATATCTCATTACATGTAGAGAGATGAGATAAAAATTAAGGGTGGCTTTATTGGGGATTTTGCCCTCTGTGCATTGGGTAAAAGTTTACAAAAGAGCTTTTCCCCGGTTGTTATGTGTTTGGTTAACGGACCAAAAATTCATAGACATCCTGTTCCTTCAGGTATTAATTAGTTCATGATTATTTAATTTTTTGAAAGACTAGATAGAACAAAGTCACGTTTTTAAAACCCCAAACGAACCATTATTACAAAACCTTTTAAGTATCTAACAATAGCGGGAAAAATTAAAACGCTACCTGCATGGTAGGACATTGAGGCCTACCCATGTCGACTTCGAGCATCAAAAATAAGAAAAGGGTGAATTTAGCAAGCTAAGCAAGCCAACCCACCTCCCACACCACGGAATGCGCACTTTCAATGACAGATGAAGTCCAATAGCATAGGAACGTGGTACCATTTACCTCGTCATACACGCTTCAGACATGTTGAGACGTCTTTACAGATCTTACCTCCATAATCATATCAGCAACCTTTCTATAAATATTGTTACCCAAGCAATAACCTAATGAAGATACAAAACCATGAAGGAATAAATTGCAGCTCTGTAGATGTATTTAAGAGCAACGATCAAGTTGGGTCGGGGTGAGAAGGGGAAAAAGAGGCACCATTACATTGGTCTGTCATTCCCCTATATTGTAGTCAGCGACCCTGATATTTGCTTACATTGGTGAGTCTGCGATAGTCGTCTTAAGTACTTTGATTCATTCCAGATTGCTCTAGAGCTCAACGCGCACCATTTTCAACTTTTTAGTGATAAACAACATACTCGTACATACACTATAAACAAGGGCCTCAATCATAGTAGGAGTGAAGGCGGAGGGCATTTCCAACCATACTTGATTTAGGGATGGAAAATGTTTTGATCATCTTTTTTGTCGTTGGCCGTAATATTTGCTGATATTTGTGTAGAATTTGATATTGTTAAAAGGCTTAAATATGAAACAAGGTATTTGTTTTTCCTGTAATATGAAAAATTCTTCCATTTATGTTATATATAAGTACTCACCGTCTCACTTTTATTCTGAACGTTACACGGAATTATTTACAGGTGGATTTCACGTGTCAATGTTCTTAGGACAACATGCATTCCGGAAAGAAGAAAGGTTTGGTGTTACACACAATGGCGAAAGGTTGAATTTGAAAAACTGCTCTGGTTTGGTATCTCATAAAGTTAAGAGCAGCTTGTTGAGTTATGTTTCACATTGATTACGTTTTACGTAGTGCTCACTTCCAGTCATGGGAGGTCAAAGTCTGCCTTTACCTTTTGACTCGACATTTTCTCCTTTTTGCAGTATACGTACTGGACAAATATGGAACTTTGCAACGTATGACACTGAGAAGATTTATCTCTATAAAACACTCTTATCCAAACAGCATGATTTCAACGATACAAACTTGGAAATATTCAGGTAAACGTGAAATGCTTGTATTCTATCCAGACGAAATCCGTTTGAAATACATCAATTTGTAAAACTGTGATAACTCTCACCTTTACAGACAACATAATTTGCGCCGAAATACAGAGAAGGCACCAACAGATTGTGAACAGTGTAACCTCAAAGATCCTGCAAGTGAAAATATTTGTCGACGAAGTAGATAAACAGACAAAAAGTATAAATAAGAACTATTTTGCAAAGTGTATCGTGTTTCAAGCTGTAACGACCTTCCAGTAAGATTAAGTTCTGGAAGAATTAACACATATTAGCAGTTCTTATTTAGCGTCAAACGATTACAAATTTTCCTCTCTGCGGCAATTGGATTCAAATGCTTAATATTCATATTAAACTGCAATTTCCACTCAATTGTTGTCCTTGTTAAACAGTTTCAAAAATTTTGATCACTGGCACAGACTTACAAAAATTATCATTACTGTTTACCTTTTTCGTGATTGGTTGTTAACTATCTTACCTAAATGAATATTTTTGTCTATCATTATTCTCTTGAACAAAGATATAATTTAAAACACAGTCTTGGAGCTTATTTTAACAACTATTTCGTCATGGACCAGCTTAATACACCAAAGGACAACCCATTTAAATTTCAATTGCTGAAGAAGTCGTATGAAGTACAGATTCCAGAAGAAATACACAGGCTATTGCCAAATGTAAGAAACAGGTCAGGTCTCTATTCCCAAGAAAGATGAGTACGCTAAATAAGATAAGAGAACTAGATCTTATGTAGTAATACTTTCAGGTGTCTTCCATAACTTTCTGTCCACTAGTTTGTACTGAGAAGTTCAGAAACTACTTTTCCCATCTTTGATCCGTGGGTTGGGACAGTGGCCTATTAAAGTTATTGTATATACCAATGTACGTTAACTACCTCACTGTATTCAAAACAGTGACTGTTGATTTTTACCCACTGACGGGATTTTTTAGCTTAAATAAAGGTAGTTTGTTTTTGTAATTTCATTGATATCTGAATTCATTTAGGAGATTATCTATGGAAACAATCAACGGTGCAGTGTCGTTGGAAATAGTGGCTCCATTCTAAACAGCAAGTGCGGAAAAGATATTGATGAAGCTGACTTCGTATTCAGGTTAGTTCATTATTCGCCAAGCATTAACCATTATAAATCAATCACTTGCATCTTGTCATCTCCATTCTAGATAAAACATAAAATATTTTATTGGGATGAGCGACTTTTGTAAAATGCAGTCTGCGACATTCGACATGCTTCATCGTTTGTTGCAAATGGTGCTAGTACACAGTTACAACACATTGACAATACCGCAGATAGTGTACATTTGAAGGTTTCATAAGCAAAGCTTATGATGTTGCACTCACAGACACTTCCTTATCGGCACATAGGCAGACGGCGAGAGCTAAGCTCTCGCACGTCTTTCCTAGCTCACGCTGCTCGAAACTGGCGTAGCTGCCCGAAAATTCCGTCACTGCAATGAGAAGTCTCTCGCGGCTGCACGTGCCTGACTTGCAAGCAGCCCGCCCTCCAGACACGTACGTCTAGCGGGTTAGTTGGAGGTCAGCCAAGCTGAGGGGGAAATCCAGTGAATTCCTTACCGTGTCTTCTGTACAAGGCCTGGTAAGGAAGTAAGGGTACGTATGTGTGAGCCTAGCCTGGGTATGCATGTCTGAGGCTGCTATGGGCGTGTGTGTGTTCTTGTCAACATCTTTGTCTTTACTATGGTTGCCATCAGTGAGGCTTGAGATATTGTTTAAGTGGTGTCGACATGCAACATAACGTAGCAACAGATATTTTGCAAAAAGTGCCCAACAAAAAATTCTTATGAGAAGAGGAACTGGATGGAGAGGTACTTGACGACACTCGCTTAGTTATTAGTTATTGCAAAGCGAAGTAAGTGATGTTATGAATACCAATAATATGCAAAGGATAAATTGCAAGTAATTCTTAGTCGTGATACCTTCTGGGTGCTTGAAGCAATATTTACATAAATTGCAACTTATGACTAGCTGTGAAAAAGTGTGGGAAGTAACTTACCTGTGTCACTGTTTAGTGAAACTTCCAAATATCTCGTTAAAATGGTTGTGATTATCAGTGGCTGACACAATTGATGAATCTAAATGTGGAACAAATGTGTAACAGATTTACACAATTGAACACGACTCACGAACTTAAAAAGTTTTAGGTGAATGGGTTGTCTTCATCTTCTGAGAGATTTGTCTTATTTACTAGTATTACAATTTACTCGTTAGTGTACTTTTATGTACTTTTACCCTCCGTAGAAAATATTTGAAAAGGTAACGACATTACTTTCAAGGTTTGCACTTGAACAGTGATATCGGACTAATTCACTCAAATTAATACTAAGCAATCTCCCCGAGACAGGTAGAAGTTTTGTTCTTATACTCTAAAACTTTTCCAATAACTTAGTAAGACTGTAACACTTGAGCAAATGAGCTAAGATAGTTTTTTCACTTTTCATGTTACAAATACTCTACCAAAGCCCTATCACCCACTCACCAACACTAGCAAAATGAAACTATTCCCAAATCGCCATACACTTGAATGTAAAGAGGCAAATAATGATAACGGTCTCTTAATTAGATCATGTCTAGGATCATCTCAAACTCTAATGAAGTAGTTGTGAACGATACTTTTCTTGATGCCCTTTAAGGAAATCCAGCACGACAAAAATATCTTAAGTGAAGAAATTCCGCAATCCGATGAAAAATAGAAAAGGTCTTTTCTTATAGCGATCGCCTATTATGGCACGTAAAAACAAAAACTGGTCTAAATATGAT
>WURT03662088.1:4340-18078 GCA_009936505.3 Holothuria glaberrima | reverse complement strand
TGCTCGGCATCATACTCTATATCATCATTTGGATGTCAGGTAATGAGCATTCAGTGGCATATTTAGGGGGAGGCATTTCGCCATGGGCCCAAATACAGAAAACCACACTTTTTTATGATTTCTTAGCAAAGCTGAAATGTATTGTGACATAATGAAGGAAACAACAAAATATTTTACGGTGGAGCTCATTTTATACAAATGGCTCAAGCGGCGATGCCCGTTTCCCCTGCCTCTTACTCCGCCCTCCCGGGAGTGCTAGCGATTGCAAGGCTGTTATGGCTGACTTTGTTTTTAAAACAGCACAGCGCATGTTTAACTGCCTGAGATGGTTTCCGAAGGGCTTTTGAAAACTGCACGAGGCATCAGTGTGATATATAATAACCACACTCCCACTGTACTATCTGGAGAGGATTCTGCTGTGGGGGGGGGGGTAGTCTGAAACTCCCCGGCCTTGCTTTTGCCCCATCAAACAAAATTTCTTAGAGCCACCCATGTCTGCTTGCCCTGGAAATGTTCGTCCTCCAATCTGCTTGCACTGGCAATATTTTCCCCAGGGCTGTGATCTGCTAGCCTGTATGATCTGTCCGCGTCCCTGTGATCCGCCTGGTCATTTAGAGACTTGGAGTAACACCTGGTGCTTATAAATGTGAATTTCATGCAGTGACTGTGAGACCTGATGCAAAATGCACAGCATTTTATATTAAATGATGTCTGATGGATGTCTTTGCCGATGTCAATCCAACACTGAGCTGATTTGCAAAAGGCATTGCAGCAGACGTTGGTCTGATGTAGACACTGTCTTAAAACCGAGGTCGATCCGACAGCAAAATGTTTACAGGGTACTGTACATTACTAACGTGTGTTAGTGCTTATTCTACGTACAGTACTCACTAATGCTAGCCTAGTCTGATGTATGGTAATCACCTTTTAAATGGCATAGTCATTGGCATGTACAGATGGACAAAAAGGGTGGAGTCACAACCAGTACCCACATAGCATGCTGACTATGGTCCGCTGGCATGCCCTGGGCTAAAGTTCATTTTCCCAACTGCACTGGACCTTTGGGCCACAGTTGCCACCTATTAATTTGTTGTTGTTATTGACCTGCAGTGTGAAATCACTTAATGAGTTGGGACCACATTCAGAGTTGCAACTATTAAAGCCAGAGGTGTCTGACTCCAAAACGTTGGAGTCCACCTAGCTTTATGGCATAGTTTCTGGATGTAGGTACATACATACTCCCCCTTTCAGTCATGTGTACTCCTAAAATGAATTACAGCTTGTTTAATCACTTCATAAGCCCAAATTTCTGTCAAAAACACCTGTTTGCTTTGAAACTTGCCTTGAAAAGTTAGCTTTCACCTTTCAGAATTTTTTTTTTTTTTTTCAACATTTTCAGGTCAAGATGAATTTTGGATTATAGACTTCCAGCCGTTTGTTTACAAGGGAGGATCAGCCATCAGTTTCAATACAGCTTACTTGTCCAGCAATGCAACAGGGACCTGCTCTAATGTTGAACAAAGTTATGCTGTTAGTGATGGATATTTTGGGGATGACTTCTTCCAAAGTAGAAACAGTATTGGTTCTAAAGAACTCTTTTCAAACTATGAAAGAGGATTTTATGATGATGATGGAACCCGAGTCGATTCAGTGAGTAGCAACTAAATACATCTTGTTCAAGCTTGAAGTGTGCTGTGTGTTTGATATGAAGGTGTTAAACTGTTTAAATATGATAGGACAGGTATTACTTGGACTAATGCAATAATAAAAGTAATACTATGATTTCCTAAAACAGTACAACATGTAGCATTACTAGTACTAGACCATCAAGGCTGACCACTAAACAGTTTTGGGAATTATGCTTCTTGGTGGCAAGTCAATTAAATTGCATTTTTAGCCTTGAAGTATGTTCCTGAGTGTAAAGTATGCATTTGAACAAATCATACATTTGGTGGACTTTTCTATAAAAGTGTAATATTACATCTGCTCCTTTTTAAATGTCTGGGGACATGTAAACAGATGAAAAATTGATGTAAAATGCATTTCAAAATTAAAAATAGCAGCAATTCCCACAAAAATCTATCTAATATTGACCATTTTACAAGGCAATTACTTTTTTTGGCACTTCTATCATGAATAAATATTAGCTGCACATGCAAATTTGTGATGTGGATAGAGGTACTCATGAGATATTTGTTTATGTAATCCTTTGTTTCATTCCAAGGTCAGTTGAAATGGCGGCATATTTTTGGTTGTCTATTTTGGAAGTCCCTATTAATTACTACTTTGGAAATGTCTACATTAAAAATCAAACTAGAAACTAGCTATTAAGTAATAAAAGGATTAACAACAGAAATACACACACTGTGCAACACTCCATATCATAATTTTTGCAGAGCTACTGAGAAATCTCAGAAAAGGTACACTTTGTTGTCGAGAATGGTAATAGTTCTGACAGGTTTTTCCTCAGGGGATTGTAATCTAGTATTATTGAATAAAACAGCTGTTTTGGTTAATACATGTCTACATACCTTTAGTATTGGAGTTCATTATACAGCTGTGCTTATTTTGTTTCCCTTTCCTAGATGTCATATGTGGGAAAGATGGACAAGTTGATGAACTGTAAACATAGTGATGGTTCTCTCGCCTGGCAGTACCACATCAATACCCATGAAATTGTATTTACCACTGTTTTATATGCAACCAATGTCAGACCCTTGGAAATATCTCTACAACAACTACCGGAGTCTATAGCCTATGTGCAGACTAACATAGAACTTGTCTGGACAATATCTAGAACTGCGATACTCAAGTGAGTTCACTCTACTGGTATGTTTTGAGATGTACATAAGCCTTAATAATATCCCATGACTTGTCCATCCATGTGTTTTTTCAGTGATGACTCACAATAGGGGCAAGGGGGAGGGGTCCCCTTTCAACTAAAAGTTTTGAAATCAAGGCATGGTTCCTTTCAAGTGATTCCAACAAAGCACTTTCCTTGGTACTACTGTTTGAACCATTCTCCTGCTTCTTTTATAGTTTTTAATGTCCTACTATATCCCATTTTATCCTTCATTTTTTCTTTACACCACTGAAAAAAAAAAAAAAAAAAAATAGGTCACCACTAAAGAAAAGGTAGTGTTGCAAAATTTATTATCAAAATACTCTGTTTATGTGCATCTGCCACTGCTCCTTGTTATGATCATAACAAACTTAGATGAATTGGGAAAACTTGTCTGTGGTTATAAAAATGGTGGCTTTTCATGTTTGTTGCAATATATTTCATAAAGTGAATACATTATCCATCTCAGCTGAGATGGAGGAGGGGGGGGGGAATATTTTAAATGTGTTAAGTAAAAGTTTATGTAATTTTACAAAATCAACTGCATGCATGCTTTAATAAAATTAGCCATCATGGAAGCTAAGACTTCTGGGTTATAGGTTCATATAAGCTAATGCAATCAAGAAGTCAGGTTCTCAACATTTGTAGAGGCTGACAAAACAAATTTAGGGTGAGATGTAAGTTTACACATGTATGTTTTGATGGCAAAAATAATTAGGGGATTATATGGGGGTATGCACAACCCCACTGTTACCACTGTCATAGTATACTCAAATCATCCTTCTTTTTCCTTTTATGGTTTCAGTGCCTTCATTCCTGGTTATTAAGCAGCTGAATGAGGTTTGTTTGGTAGGGGAGGGGTCACAGGAGCTGGACAGTTGATAGTTAACTATATATTGTGCTATTTCACTACATTTTCAAGGTCTTGTAACTTCAGTCTTATTTGCATACCAGTGAATATGTTGCATGTCTTTACATTTCCATTTTAGTTTTGTAATTGCCTCCCAGGCTGCATATGAACCAAAGATGGTTGAATTGGTTGGGAATGTGATTGTGGAGTTTGACTTTGCTATCGTGGAACCTTACATTCTAGACGATGGCACAATAGATACAAGCAGAATACACCTTGAAATGGGTATCTCTACATATACACCCCTGTCCAACAGAACCTTGCTGGTATTTATGGGAAAGGATTTCCTGTACTACATTGCTGACACCCCTGGCAATGTTATGACAGAAGTACTGAAGATGGTGAGATATTCAAATCTGCCTAATTTGAATGGTCAAGAAGTTGGCTTTAAACATACTGCAGTACTTAATCAAAAGATATTAAGAACCATTAAATCAAAAGATAAGAACCGTGCAGACCAGCATGCAGAATACCTTAGGACCCTTTTAAAAGGTGTGTCAACTTGTGTCTGTAACCATGTGTGATCACACACAAAAAACAAAAGAAGTCACATGTTCTAGGGTGACAAACCTGTGTATTTGGAACCTCTCAGGCTGGACACAGGTTGAAACACCTCCCCTGCCTTTAATTTCAAGCCACAGCCTAGGTTTTGCAGGGTTTGATTTTAACGATCGTCTGTGACAACCAACATTTGCACAGGACAACTGAAAGTCATCTGGTTGGTTGTCCATCGGACGACTGATTTTCAAAAAAGAAAACTAAGTAAATAGTTTTCTAATCTTAATTTTTGAAAGAAAATGTCATATGAAAATTTTTTGGAACGTTGTCTATGTTACATTTCTTTCTCTTACACATTGGAGTTTTACATAAACAAACTTGAGGTAATATGCACTGCTAGGTATCATTGTTTTCTAACCTGATAGCTAACTGTATGATCTACGCACTTCGTGCAGGTGTTTAATACACTGGCCTTCCTTCGGCAGCTGCCATACATGTGTTCGATTGCACAAGTAACCTACAGCTTGCTGCATATGTCTTGTACTTGATTTGTTCTTGTTTTATATTTTTGTAAGTCCCATTTGGACAACCAAATTTCCTTCTGGACAACCAAAAAGGGCAGCTTGGTTGTCCAGCAGACAACCATAAAAATTCTTTAAAATTGAGGCCTGTTTTGTTTCAGAATTCTGTGTCAACATTGGTTTTAATTGCCACACTTTTTGCATGTAAGACCTGTGAAAACCTGTGGCAACCCTGCAGCAAACCTGTGACAACTGGCCAACCTGTGTCAATTATAGATGTCAAGGGTAAACATGGGTTTTCAGGCAAAATACCCATGATTACCCATATCAGACACAAGTGAAAACCTGAGAATTTGGAACTAATTGACACACATTTTTGTGAGGGGATGGCATTCAAATGAGCAGTAGGACTTCATCTATAGTTGCCTCAATATCTTAGACTTGTATTAGTTTTGGTATCACCCTCATTATTGATTGAGTGGTGTTATTACAAACTTAACCACACTATTTTATCCTTTGAATTTACAATAATGATCGGTCCTTGCCTACTACTTTGTTACTGTGATAATGTGTTTAGTATTTGTAAATATTTATGATTAATTCTGTAGTTTGTTCTGTGTCGTCTTTCCTAAGTGTGAGCAATACATTTTTGTGTTGTAAGTTAACTTTGTGTCTGCTTACATAGCAAACTATGTTCTGTTTTATGTGTTGAATACATGGACATTAGTGTTTCAAATTAAAAGTTAAATGTGAATTGACAATAATATTTTATGGGGTGATATTCATAAAAATGGGCTTGGAATCTTATGATTTTAGCAGCTAGGGCACACTTTAGCTATGTTTAGGGTAGAAGTTAACTGGCATGGCCTATAACTAAAGACAAAATTGGAAATGGAGCTGTCATTTTGCAAAGGCAAAGAACATACTTTCTAACTTTGAATCTTTAAAATGATTAAACTAATACTACCACATTTTTTGTTTTTAATGTTATGAGAAACCTAAGCATTCACAGGTGTGGGTGTGAGGGCTAGTGATGCTTATCATGTGTAAACAATATCTTTAAAGGAAACTTTGATAAAGCTCTTACTTGGCATGTGTGTGCCCATATCCAGTAGAGGGATCCATTTTTTGTGAAGATCTAAGATCATTTTGGGTCACCAGAGTCAAAGCACTGTGACTAAACCACCTGCCTCTACTTTACATTTCCTACCCTGACCGTTCACTCTTTAGGCAATTTCCACCCGAATAATTTGCAATGGCAAATGAGGTAGATATTGGCCACATTGCCACATGAGGTTTTATGTTGTATACTAATAGAAAAGGCACATTAAACACTTATTTCTTATACGAAAATTATAGGTATATTAACTTTTAAATATTTGAAAGGTTTGGTTAAACTAATGAAATAATAAGAAATTTTCAGTGACGTTAGCTCATATACTGACAGACAGACATATTACCATACCTTCCATGCTGTATGACATTTCCTATAAATTTGAACACCTTGTTGTCAATTAACCAGATATTGCTGTTATTCTGTTACTTTTACCTAACTATAGCCACCAACAGTAATCGAAGAATCACCGACATGCACCTTTAGAAGAGGAGGTTACTGTCGTCAGCAGTGGGTGTTTGAGTTTACATTGGAAGTGAATACAACCTCTCTGAGTGAAGATAAACCTTTAGATGCAACTGGTGTCTTCTATTTTCATTATGACTCCTACAAATGTGAAGACTTAATTCCAAGCATAGGTAACTACAGATTGCATGTATATGGTCCAAAAAGGGGTTGATTCATTTTTAAGAAAAGGTAAACATTTGTTTTCATGTAAAAGTTAGCGGTTGGGAATGGGCTACTTCTTACTGTTATTATTAAATTATTTGTATGAAATATATAGAATGTACATGTCTGATAATAATGATAATGATTTGGATTTATATAGTGCCTTGTATGTGGGACACATCTCAGAGTTCTTCACAATCGTTACCCCTGGTCATTGGTAACTTGTCAAACCCACCCTTAGAGGCACATCCCTTGCTGTTCGTACCTGGCACACTGAACAGTGATGCCACTTCTTCTTGTCTCCTGGGGACTTCCCATAGGAGCAGCCACATAAAGCACATCACTATGCAAGTTACCTCTCAAGGTCCCCATTTACACCTGGTTGTAGTGAAGCAATCGAAATTAAGTACCTCACTAGACGAAATGTCCATTAGCTTAGATTGAGAAAAACCATAACCACAACTAATCCTCTGAGCAAATAAACTGTGCAGCTCAACTTCCTGGCAGGCATGAATGATCATCTTGACTCCTGAGAACTTGTACTGTTGAAAGTGATGCATGGCACACTAAAAAGCTGTGCTTGGCCTGAATGGCAGAGCCTCATCAACAGTTGTGAATGGGAAACCACTAAGCAAACATCAGTAAGGTGGAAAAATCCTTACTCCCTTAGTTGCCAGTGGCAGATATGGTTAGAGTAGGTAATGGGAAATTCCTGTCATGTCAAGGGCACAACGTTGACTCAAACCCACAACCACTGGATTACGAGTTTTAATTATGACTTAACCAATTAAGCCACCACACTCTCAATGGTATGGTAAAAAAATGAGTGAAGAATGTGTGGGATCAGTATCTGTAGTCACATACAGGTTTATAAAGGTACTGCAGTGCATTAAGAGTATGCACCAAAGTTACAGGCTAGTAACAGTTGTATCTACAGTGGGTAGCACCATGGTGCAGTAACCAGCACTCGATAGTGCTGTCCAGCACTCAGAGCAAATAGCTCTTCTTGCACATCACTCCATTTCCAAAAAAAAAAAGAAGCAAAACTTGCTCAAAATGTAGCCCTTCTTTACACCAAATAGATATTTTGCCTCCAGTTGTGTCAAACATTGCAAGTACTCAGTTTAATCCATGCACCGAGTTGGATCATATGTACATGTAGGGATCATTGCAATATCACGGGTGATTGTACATGACTTCGCAAAATTTCGTTGCTGTGATGATGAAATCCACTTGCTGAAAACAATGTCAATCCCTCCACCTACACCCCTCTCCAGGACGGCGATTAGTGTCTGCTGCCATCTATAGAAATAACCGACGCTTATGTTACCCTACAACTTTGCTTAGTTAGTAAAGGGTAGTTTAGTCATTGCCTTCAATGTAGTATCAAACATCTAGATAAATAGCACACTGATTTAAAGCATAAAGATAAATTCAAGACTGGAAATACTTGTGCGAATGTCATTGAGAGCAAATTAGAAGGATAGATGAAGCAATATTCAGGAGTAAAAGCTGAAATAAGTTGGGATATAAGTTTAATCTTTCTGTCACCTTATTGTTTCTTGTAGACTGTGTCAACCATGGACTCCCTCTGTGGAATGTGAGTGCTGATGTAACTCTACAGACTGTCGTTGATGTGGTTGATGAAGAAATGGATACTGTCTCAGTATGATAGATTTTTTTTTGTTTAATTATCATGTTCTTTTCTTGCAAATTTTGTAGATGAATTAAGTAGAGCCTTTAGTGGATATTTATGTGAACAATTAGTTAATACCTTCCCTACATGGCTGAACTGTAAGTGCTTTATAATATCCTTGTTGATGAACCTAGGTAGCTGATATCAGTACCTATATTTACTCAAACTAGTAGCTACGTAAGCTGCCACATATAAGGGTCATGTGATAACAAACATAGCCAACCAAGTGGCTGATAGCGTGTTTGATTACTCACTGAGTTAACTCCCGTCTGGTGCTACGACGTTCGATTAGCCCGTGAAGTCAGCATTCATGCTTCCTCGCGCCAGGCCCAAGTGAGCGACCCCTCGAGTCGGTTACTTGGGGAAGTATCCCATCGTGCTTTGGGAAAACATGGCAGCTAAGCAAACAACACACAACCGTGAACAATTTCTGAGTATGTAAATACAGTTGAGCAAACACGAAACTTCTGACTTGTGAAAAGTGGTTGATGTAGGAATGAGTAAAGTCACTCAATTGTTATTTCTCGAGAATTTTCCAAAAGAGCATTATTTTGAAGCAATGAACGTTCACTGTACAAGTGGATGTTTGTAGTACATACGTACCGGAGTTCGCTCTGCTATGCAGCTGTACAGGCTCTGCCATTGGCTATATTGTGAACCAACTTCTCCAAGACTTAGGGTAAAACGTTCGTTTATTTCACCCAACTGGACATGACCATCGTGACCCAAGCCGGAAGTACGAGTAAGCCAGGCGAAGCAAATCGAACACCCTATGAGTGAA
Organism: Holothuria glaberrima; assembly: GCA_009936505.3. NCBI lineage: Eukaryota > Metazoa > Echinodermata > Holothuroidea > Aspidochirotida > Holothuriidae > Holothuria > Holothuria glaberrima. The sequence continues at coordinate 9,047 of WURT03662088.1, read as the reverse complement.
CATAAGGCAGTGGCATTTGAAGTAATGAAGCTTAAATTTCCCATCTGAACTGGTATTTGAAAACAAGCCAGATTTTGTCTGAATTGCTGAGTTGGCTGCTACCCAATATGAAGTTGTAATTCATGAGCAGTAGGCTTCCTCCATGTGTGGGGTCGCTTAGCATCATAAAACAACTGACCTTCAAGACCAGTTCACTTCCCTTAAATGTTAATTTGACTAAGAGGTTGAATTCCAAAATTGAGTAATATTATAGTTAATTTCTGTTTTCTTTTGTTTTAACCATTGGCTTTTTACATATTCTAGATTATATATCAAAACCCAAGATTTGCCAGGAAAAAAATTTTGTTATACTGTTTTGTGTAGACCATTCTTGTAACTTTGCATAAAGTGTCAACTTTTATGAAAAGAGTTATTCTATATCTTTCAAGCTTACAGTAAGCATCACCTTCAGCATAAGATGTAATTCTTTCCCTGTTCAGAGCTTTTCAAGTATTTTTGTTCTAACATTTTGTTGCCAAAAAAAATGATGCTAAAATTTGCCTCAACAGTATTTACTTATTTGTTATCATCAAAAAAGGGTATTAAATGTCCTTTTAGTTAATTTTTACATTTTTGACAGTAACTTCACTCGATTGCATTTCATTCAGGTTACTGTAGTCAAAATGACCAATGATAAAGGAGAGGACCTACGAGGAGGGTCACCCGTCAATCATATGGAGAATGTCACAGTAGAAGTTGCTATTTCTCCTTCATTTCTGAGGGAGAGATTCCAGTTGGAACTATCTCTTTTCATGGTTTGCATGGGAGAGGATCAGTCAAAATCCACTCGTGTAAGTAGTCAAGAATTATGATACATTTCGCAAAATCTTCCTGTGCCAGAACTTGTCAAGAGCTGTTATCAGTCTCAATAAGGTGCTCATTCAAGCATTCGTCTATGGCCATGAAGGTTGACATTTGATGACAGTTTATCTCAGATTAAACTGAAAGGTGGTCTAACCTTCAGTGTCCATGAGTAATCTGATCCCTTTTTATCAGTACTAATTTCAGGGCAGAATATGTTGTTAGTTGTAATGTAAACTCCTCAGTGTTGGGCTACTCTTGTACCAGAATGGTTGGCAAAACTTTAACAAAGCTGCTGCTCATTGGAGCAACTAATTGAAGTAATGAACCAGTGGTCGGGTACTTTAATTGGGAACAGCAGTTTTCCCCTTAAAACTGTGGTAGCTATGACTGAATTTTGTGTCATGAGATGGGGAATGGGGGTGGGTGGGCAGGGAGCAGAGGTTAGGGAAGAATTTTTTAACTTTTTAAGAAAAGGTGAAGGGTAGTCATAGTCAGTAACATGAAAAGACCACAGTACCAGTTAGTAAAAACTGATTCCTCAAGATGTGTGGTGCTATATCTCTGGTGTCTAATTTGTATGTAGTGTGTAGGATAAGAACAACATAGGTACTTTATTTTTGTATAAAATTTATCTCAACACATTAGCACAATTAACTCATTTTACTAATGTAACCTGACCATGACAAATAATAATCATGAAAGAAAGAAAAAGAGAAAAAATACAACAAAAAATTATAAGCAGGAGGATCAAAAAGGAAAAAAAAAAACTACTGAAAAGCAGAATGGAGAGTTGAACAGCATAATATACCCTAAAACAGCAGCAGTGGCAAGGCTTGATTTTAAGAGTTTTCCAGTTGCCTATGGCAACCAAAATTTGTGATGGACAACTGAAAGTAGTCAAAGGTATGTTTTTCAATGGATAACCAAAATAACCAAAACTCACCAAAGAAAAAACATACGGCATGCAGTGCAACTTAAAAATTTCTTTCTAGAAAAGAATTGTTTTGGACAACAAAAGTGGCAACTGGTTGTCTAATGGACCACTATGAAGTTTTCCCTAAAAAAGTCAAGGCCCGTGCTATATGGTAAACATTATTGTAAATCAATAGTGAAATTAAATGTATGCATAAAAAGGTGTTATAAAATTACAAAAACCAGTTGTTTCCACTGATCTAGAATGTGACAAGATCATTCAAAATGGGCATAAAACACGTAAAAGTGTAAATTAAGGTCCAAGTTGAAAAGTGATTCTTAAAGTGAACACTTAAATCAAATGAAGCGTGTTTAATGTAAAATAATCAGTAGCAAGGAAAAAATTTTGTGGGGTACCCTGGGGAGGAGTCTCTACCATTTCATTGGGGGGCTTCATATGTGGAATCACCATATACTTATATACACTGTTGTGGTCTGGGACCTCGTGGGGGGGGTAAGTCTTGTGGGAAGCTCACCCAGCCCCCAGACCCCTTTGGTTATGCCACTAAAAAGAATTCCTTTGAAATATGTGCAATGCCTTAAGATTGCTTGTTGCTTTAGTATAATGTGTATTAGATATTAGTAAAGGTCTAAATGATCGTCTTATTTTTTAAGTTTATTGCTTCTTTATTAGCATGCATTATTAGGAAGGAAGGGAGTGGTATATAGTGAAGGACATGGAATTTAGGAGAGCTGTAGAAATTTGGATGTCTGATTTGTTATGATGATGTGTAAGATATCCATTCTTATCATATTTCAGTATTTTTTCTTTCAGGGTTGCATGGGATCAGATGAGTCAGAAAGGTACACAGCATTTATTGCAGATGATTTTGAAATGGAGTATGATCCCCTTTTTGATCCAATGTATCAAATTGAATCCAGTACCTCAGGTTAGAGTAAGTTCTTTCACGAGAACCTTCAACCATTCTTTGTACTGATATAAATAATCTAGATTTTATCAAAGACATAAATTTAAAATAGAAAACCCAAACAAATCCTTTTTTAATCTCTGTTCGAAGTATGTAGTGGAAATGGCATTGATTCATTCTAAGCCATCACTTAAGAAAATTTTGCCACTGGACATGAAATCCTGTTTTCATAAAACAGTTACAGCTATTTAAAAATATGTCAAACAAACACAGCATAAATGTTGACTCCTTCCCATGAGAACACGTGTGCTCTGTTTATAAAAAAGGGAATGAAAAGAAATACCATTTCATGTACCAAAAGGTGTCAGATATGAAGTTGAATTATATACTTGAACACCTGCATTTTCAAGGAAAATACAAAGAATCAATCTGCAGGCCACCTTGTTCATGGGAGATGGATGAATGTCATCTCTGTGCTATAAATTTAAGTAAAAATTTTGTTAATAGTCAAAATGATATAGATAACGTTTCAAAGTTAAGGAATGTAGTTTGATACCATATAGTTGTCAACTTTTGAAAGACACACTTACAAAGAGAATAGACTCCTGTTGTCTTTTGGAATTGTTGTGAACATCTCCTGGCTGGGAACTTGTTTTTCAATCTGATTTGCAATGGGTAAAGTTATGTTCGTTGTTTGATTGAAATTAGTTCGAAAATCAGAAGTTTTGTAATAGGTGCATTCGACAGACAGAAGTCTAGGCAGGCGGTCATACACGAAGGTTATATTCCTAGTGTCCACTGCAGTGTATGCACATTTAGGCAAACACAAAGATAGCTAGCTGCAGGCAGCAGTGTCTTCTGTGTAATATTTAGATATACTCAAGTGATTCAGTTAAGGCCTACACGGATATGCTTTAAAAGGTTAAAACAACATTTTCTTTTTTTAAATCAGCCATAGATGTGGAGGATTTTGATTTTTTTTTGTTATATTCATGTTGTTTGAAATGTTGCAGATTCATCATCCAAATAAGCAAACCAGAGTAGCCTGGTGACCATTTCGGTGCCTTACCTTTTTCAAACAGTTTTAACGCTTTTTGTCATCTTATGTCTATATTTCTTGTCTGTGGTACATTTGGAGTTATCTTCATTTTGTTTTCTGTCAAGCAAACCGTAGATGATGCCATTTAACTAGTTATGCAACCTTTTGATACTTGCAAGAAATAAGTTTGCCACATTTTTTTTCCTTTTGAGAATTGATAAGTCAAGAAGGTGTGATGTCATATGGATAACTAAAAAAATCTTTTGCTTTTTTTTTACTCTAAGAAATCCAGCTCACAGCCTCACAAGTTCTGCCGTTGTGGTCACAGAGCCAACCCGCTATGGTGAGATAATAGAATACTATAGATACATGTCACTCTTACATTGCCTTTACTACATTTTGTAATACCTGGTGATTGATCACCAGCAGTGATCATGATCAATGATCACCATCATAGACCCTTTTCCAAATAGCAATTACAAAGAATTGTGGGATAGTATTTTGGTGTGCTTCATTTTTGTCAATGGATTTAACTGTGGCTAAAAAAGACGGGTACTGAAACACTATCCCATAATTCTTTTGAATGCTACTTGGAAAAGGGTCTATTGATGATTGAACCTTGATTGACCTGTTCAGATCAGTGAGTAGTGAGTGTTAGTGTAGTGAAGACACCACCATGCACAGTAATGTACTTAGCAGTATATAGTTTTGGGCAGTTAAACTGCATGTGGGATTAGGCCATTGTCTGGGAGGTGCCAATTAGTCTATTTTAAATTGGAGGAGTGGCTATAAGTAAAACTTAGTGGGGAGGGATTTAACTGTGTCTGGGAGGAGTGGCTATCAGTAAAACTTAATTGGGAGGGATTTAACTGTGTCTGGGAGGAGTGGCTATAAGTAAAACTTAGTTGGGAGGGATTTAACTGTGTCTGGGAGGAGTGGCTATCAGTAAAACTTAATTGGGAGGGATTTAACTGTGTCTGGGAG
>WURT03662077.1:0-18078 GCA_009936505.3 Holothuria glaberrima | reverse complement strand
CCGTCGGACTGTGAATATCTGATCTTTGCGGTTAAAAAATCGGCCAAGTCGTGACGCTATCGGCCAAGTCATGACGCACAGTTTCAAGGGACGGATTTTTCTAATGAAACGATGAACAGGTCTCTGCCTTGCCGAGCAGTACACTCCAGGTGAACTAAAATGAATTCAAACCATCAAGGTATCATGGACTATGGGGAGGGGACAATTGTTGCCTCTCTATATGTTTAAAAATTTTACAGAAAGAAAATCTTCTTTGTATACTGCTCAACTATGTTGTAAAGCAAGGCTGGGTAACTATTACAAAGTGACATCTTGCGTTAATATTTAGTCACCCTAATTAGATGTAAATAAACTGTCTACAGCATAGGTCAACAAGTTGCTGCTGTTGTGTTAATGAATTTACTGTAGAGAAATTATGTATTAATATGTCAGGTAGCATTCCGTTGCATTAACATGCACTCTTATTATAGATTATGAAAATTTATTACATAATTTAGGGGGACTATTGTCCTATATATTTGTTGGCCCTATTTAGCTATAACTTTACAGTCTATACATCACACTAGGCCTGTTATACATCACACTGTAGAATATGCTAATTGCAAGTGGCCATACTACCTGAGCAACAGTTTTACGCAAAGACAACTCTAACGGTATTTATAACTTAGTGACACATACCTAATAATATTATGGGGATCCTGCTACACCTGCTCGTCCTAATGTTTTCCTAAGCTTTGTAAAATTGGTAGGCTACTAGTTCTGCTGGAAAGTCCTCTGCTACATTAAGTTTTACAGTAGCTTTGCTCGCTGCTACCGTACCTGTGGAAAAAAGTAACTGGCAGCTTTATAGTATGTTTTATTTGAAAAAACTTCTTCGTGCATAATACCCTAACTTTTGCAGCCTACCCGAGTCCTTCATGGAAGACACAGTATGAGTAAGTAACTTTACTGACATTTTCTGGATAGAGCTATCAAGTAGTAGTTACAGCTAAATCTTGTTGTTGTACAGTAAAATCGCTTATGACGCTTGTAATAATTATAAGCACCACTTGACAGGCCAGTTGCAGCATATCCTAGGTCTGTAACGCACATTTGTACTGTAGCCAGTTCTTTGAACAGTACATGTTATAGGCCTAGAACCGCTGATCAGGCCTATGTGGCCTGTATCAGATTCATTAGTTTAGTGAACACTGCCCGGTGTATACACGAAAGCACCTCTCTTGTTTTGGGCACTGCATTAGCTTTGCAAGTACGTGCAACACAGTGCTTCCATATGTACTGTACTGTACTGTGTACTGTACTGTGTACTGTACTGTGTACTGTACTGTGTACTGTAGTAGCTGTAGTACAAGGCCCACGTATACACATAAATTGTATAAACCATATAATGATCATAACCTTGTGCCTAGTTAAAAAAAGGGAGGATTGACCTGCATTTTTAAGTTAAAGAACCTGCAGCTTACGGCCAAACGAGGGCGACATTACTATCTACCCCAAATAGTTTTGTGCCTGTCACTTAAACCCGGATGGTAACTTAACATATCCTCCGTATGTAGACAAGGGTGAAAGATTATGCCTACTCATTCTATACACTGAGCTGCTCGACGGTAACACGTTTGCCAGCCGGGTTGTGATAATCAGAAGCCTCATCCACACTGTACCGATTTCTATGCACTGTACGATGCCATGCTACAATATACGTACAATACATACGCATGTCCTATTTGTAGCAGTAGCTACTAACAACGTACGTACGTCGAATGACTCTAGGATTGTATACCGTCACCGCGCGCGGTACATAGGGGCCTAGATATCATACACAACAGGATATGAGTGGTTCCAAGAGAAAATTTGCCATAGAAATAGAAGGAAACATATCTTGGTACCAGTTTTTCGACATGTCGGGAAACCCTTGTACCGATGGCTGGAATTCCACAGTAGCTTGATATGATAATTCACAACTATCCTGGGCGAGAGATCTTGTGAATGTGCATCAGGTAAGAGGTTTATTACAACTGCATTAAACATACGCCTTCAGTACATATAACAATAACAGTGAGTGAAGCCCTCCATGCTAGAGTAGGATCTCAAGTGGCGGGTCGGCCACTTGCGATTTGCTGCCGGCGAGGAACGTTCCGACTCGAACGGCAAGTAAAAAAGAAGAGCCTGAAATTTACAAATTCGAAAACAAACCACTAAATAAAGTTATGGCTACTGCGACATTTATTTGGTAAACATGAAAAGTGGTCCTCGGCACTAATCGTTCTTTTGTTCACGGTAACGTTAGGTATAGTCACTGCAGTTTTTGCTTATCGACCCTAGCAGTAATGGCACTTTAGTACTATAGTGTGGTTGAACCGTTGTAAATTCGGCAGGTCTTATCCCCAAAACAGCACAATTTCATGTGGGACAAACAGTCAAGCATTTGCTTATTTAAGTGGAACACTACTGTAAGTTCATTATATGCAATGGCTTTTAAAGGGTAGGGGTTGGGTGAAATGGCAATAGTATAAAGTAGCTGTGGCTGAGGGATATGACCCCAAGGTCAGTGTGTTTGCAATGCTTAGCTTCTCAAAACGTTGCTCAAGAATGAGATTACCACAACTGCTCTTACAAGTTTGCTATATGGATCCTCCATATTGACTAGAAGAAGCCTATTGCTATTTGGTGAGGGGCAACAATCACCAGAGGTCACTACAAGTAAGACTCTGAAAATTTTGTCAACATGCATATCTCTAGTTAAGGAGGACAAGATATTCAATTTTTCATACTTTGCATGATGATACGTGTATTGCATCAACTACAAAAACCATGTAGGTGGAGGTCTCAGGTCTTCTGACTTCACTAGAGGTCAAAATTAAAACAATACTTCCTAAGAGTTTTCCATCTCATATTATACCAAGTTGTATTGTTCCTACAAATTAGGAGTGAATTCGCCCAGTGACAGATAGAAATGATCAAAACATCTCGGTGCAAATATTTTGGATTACAAATGTTTGATAGGCAAAGGTCAAGTTCCCAGGTCAAGTATCCAATTCCCAAGATGTGGAGATTTATTCCAATGTTTTGATAATACTGACCAAAAAAAATTTGCAAAAGTATATTCCACTCAGCCACAATACCTCCTGGACCGTATGCATCCACGTCTGAAGCCATTTATCTCCATGTATTTGGGGGTAGTCATTTCCTGAGGTTGCACTTTTGTCTTCCCACATTTTAACCCCCAAAAGGGGTAAGTGAAAGAGGACAAAAACCAAAACTGAGTGTTAACACCACTCCCCAGCCCTCCTAATTAAGCAAATCCTGTCACCTTCACTTGGAAGCTATTTTTATGAGAAGTTCCCTTTGCAAGCAAATCAGACGCTTGGGAACCCATTCATTGCAGGTGTTTTCCACACACTTCTAGTTTTAGCTGAGACTTTTTATTACCGTGTGATTTTGAATATTAAGTACAAATACATCTTATGAAGCAACCCAAAACAGTTTGACACAAGAAAGGAAACTGTTAGACAGGGAAGGAATATTTTTGGTGCACACGAGTATAGAGAAAGTCAGGAACCTTCATTGTTCAAGTTTCTTTATCTGTCAAATCTTTCAGGTTGGCATAAAGACTGGTAGCTAGATGAGGCCATTGGCATAGGTTTGTCAGCTATTTAAGATATAGGAAGGCAAACATTTCAAAAGGGATACTTTTGAACCAAGATTGTCTCTTTTCCTAAAAAACGAGAAAGTAAGGGGGTGTTATACTTATTGAAGATTTACAGTTAATTATGCCACATTCTCTAAATCAGCTTCAATATTTGATTGTATTTTCCCGCCTGGCACAGAGGACCTATGCCACTCACCCAAGGCTTCATCCTATGTTGTCAAGTTCATCTTTGGATATGCTAGTCAAGCAAGGTCTACCTCAGCTGGTGAAGACACTAAATACCTTAGCTACAACAAGGGTGGAGGAACACCTGGTTAATGTAGATGGATCTATGCATTATAATTGCTGGCATAATCCAGACAGCCACAGTGATACTGAAAAGACTACTTGTCATGCTTAGGGCCAATTAACAAATGCATGATGTTTATTGCTGGGTTTTATGTATAAAGTTTTGTGAAAAACAAAATGGTGTGACACGTAAACATTATCAATCATCTTAATTTAATTGTAACTTTATGCAAGTCTTTCATACGTAGGGCACATCAGCTACAGCTGAAACGTGAATTCAAACTGAAAGAAGGTACTTAAAAGTGTGAAAGAACATCAATACCATCCGCAATGCAGATGACAAGAAGAACACAAAAAATCAAAGTTGAGTGTTAAGTGAGGCTTGTGACTTTGATTTATGCATTATGGTAATGAGGCATATACTTTTAACGCCCCATTGGTACTTGCTCGGGACCGGACCACGTAAAGAATACTCACTTTGAAAGACAAAGACATCTCTTGAGTCTATTGCGTAGTTTACCTGGCGAGTCCTGGATAACTACACAAATAAAAACGTAAGCACTTACAGTAACACGAACGAGATAGCCTACAATTTATACACCAAGCCAGTCAAAGGTCAGTTGAGAGGAGAGACAGATCTAAAAAACAAAGATGACCGCCAGACGTTTGCACTTTGCTCGCTTACGATATTTGAGATAGCGTGATTCTACTCAACGAGAGTTCCTGAAAGAGTCAATCCTTTTCCATAAGGTAAGTTTTGAAATGTTCTTAGGAATACTTTCAGGAACTTTTTGCTTAAGTTAGAACACTATTCGTTGTGAGAACCTTTATATCATTAGAAAGAGCAAATAGAGGAAATTTTAATGAATATTCTGTTTATGTTAATTAATTACATTACGTATGCAAATATGCAAATTAGATGACGTCATAGGCTTTTGAAAAAGTTGCAAATTAGATGACGTCATTACGTTTTTGGTATTTTATGGTGCAGGAGGTTGTTGAGAGTTCTTTTCTCTTTCATTTGATACCAAATTCAAGGAAATTGGAACAAAAATAAGAAAGATATGTCCATTTTATTTTTTTGTTATTTATATTGCTTACATACTATTAAGTACAGTTCAGTACACTGAACTGCATACACTCTGCACACATAGCGTGGGTGGAATGTAAACAAAGATAACTTATGAATGGGGCTGCATGGTATTGTACGGTAGCTCGTGATAGACGTTTTAGTGAATGAAAAAGATAGAGGGAGGGTTGAAGGTTATGGGCCATTTTTTCACTTTTCTTGAAAGCCTGATATAAAAAAACACATAATAAACATTTTGCCGTTTTAATGGAAAAGATCGGACTTACCGTTGTTGACTTATAAATTTCGAATTTATGTTAGTGTTTTGGAACGAAAATGTCAATTTTTGACCAAAATGAGGCTTTTTCTGGGCAATTTTACTTGAAATATCACCAAAATCCCTACACTAAACATAAATTTTATCCCTCACAGCCTGACCTTTTCTGACCTCATATGACCTTTGAACTCCACCAAAAGTGAATTAAAAAAACTGTCTTAGCAGGGATTTGTTTTTCTACCGTCTGCGTTAGAAACCGAACCTTCACTTACTCCAACATCAAGAAAGTTGTTCACCGCATAGTATTTCTAGTCATGCTATAGTCAGAGCATTTTTCACTTGTTTATTATTACGTGAGTGAAATTAGTACTATTACTAAAACAGTTATGATTGCTTATAACTATTTTCTAAAACTTTAGCCCTTATTTTTCGCTGGTCACGAAACACCAGACGCAATTTGGAAATACCGCACACTCTCCAATTAGTACAAGGTTTTCATAGTTGCACCTCTGATGACCTTCAACCTGGAACAAGCTCAGAGGGTCCCCTCGTTCTAAAAGTACTACACATACATAGCACGTGTAAAAGCATCCGTGCTTTCTAACAGATATATTGTCTTTACAAAGTTTTCGGTTTTTGACCTCTGGTGATCGAAAATGACCTCTGACTGCTGCTGAAAAAATAGGTTTCTTGCTTTTAATATGATAACTTATATTACAAAGTATAAAAAGTGTCCATCACTGCTATCTCGAGATATTGTGATCACAAGCCAAACGTCACAAACGCGCATGCATACAGATGCAGCTTAGGCGCACACATACGCACCCTCACTGCCTTGCAGAAATTCACGGGATTTCCCCATCAGTGGAGCTGCCCGCGAACTAGGCCAGTAGACATGCCTTATCTTGTCCTAATTTTCGGGAAGCTACTCGCAGTTTCAAGCCGCGCGTGAGCAAGAACATTCGTGCTAGCCTCGAGCTCTCGCCCTTGCCCGGTACTCGCTAAGGATAGGTTTGTGAGTGCACACATACATACAGAATATGACTTTACACAGCTACTGAGGACCTTATTGTTATCTCTTTAGTGTTAACTTTCTCAACCATAACTTTAACAATAGCCTGTCTATTGATAAAAGAGGACTTTAGGATCTATTGAATTTCAGGAGCTGAATACCGTTGTTTAGATCGGAATCTTCAGTGTGAATACCAAGCAAACCCACACAATCTCCCACGTGATAGCATAGAGTCCTTTTGTCTTCGGTAAGGAATCAAAAATTATTCAACCGTTAAACTGGGCCGATGCAAAAGCCCCAAAACAAAAATACCTAACAGGTGATAAATCTCCCGAATAAGGCTATACGAGGGAGTAAAAAGTTATTTCACTACCAAAAATTATTTCATTACCAAACATAAGGTCTACGTAAAGCTTGTAGCTCTTTTTGAAATGCTTGCTAGGCCTCACCGCGGATATTTTTGTTAATTTTTGATGGACAAGCAACTACTTAGATATGTAGGCTGACTAAAAACCAGCACCGGTAAAACCATGCTGTAAAAATGGGACGAACTGGGAAGATTTTGGACGAAGTTTTATGGTCTGCCAATTTCGTTCTTCGCCTTCGATAGAAAAGTCGCTGCCTTTGGGCGATTTGTTAAGGTTGCTATGAATGGGGTTTCTCTATCTTAAATACAGAGGCCGACGGCTGAAGGACAAATTTAATTGTATATTCGATAACACAAAGAAACCTTGAAGTTAACGATCCTGATCGCTAATTCGATATTGATTTACAATGGGCAGCGATACTGGAATATATAAATGTCCTTGACGATTTAAAATGGCAATAAGACTTTCGACAAAACCGTTTCCCATTTTTCCCTGTGCGGAACCACGCCTTTCATAATAGGGGAAAATATATACATGTCGAACCTGCCATCATCGTCATCGTCATCGTCATCGTCATCATCATTCCATGAATGGAACCGATGATCAGGGAACGTCCGGGGCAAAAAATCCATAGGCACTTTACTTGGTACTCCGCTTTGATATCGATGCAGATCTAATGTTGACCTTACAAGCTTCCTACAACAAAGCAATCGAATTGTGCTTTTAATAAGATCAATGTAGACAGGGTTACTTAAGAGAGCCAAATAGGGACGAGATCGGAGTACGTGTGATGGAATTTTTCAGATCTCTGGATACAATAAAATAGTCTAGCCTACAATGAATAGAGGCGTCGATGGTAGAATGCGAAAGTAATAAATCTTATATTGGGGCTTTTATATCTCCAAATATGAATCAAATCATGCAGGTTCATAATGTCAATCAAATTTGTATGGGAAAGAAAATTTGTTCACGGCAAACCACCACTTTTGTCGAGATCTAGTTTAAAGACCAGGCTGACTTCACCACCCAAAATAAAAGCATTCCAAACTAAGACTTGTAATATGATGCCCAATATGATTAAAGGGCTCCTACCTATCAGTGTAAAACCCAGAATAATAAAGCGACAGTTACCATTGATAAAAATACAAAGAGAAAATGAAACTGTAGGTCTAACAAGAATTAATACTCCCCTACTAAGAGAAGTACCATGTGAAAAAAATTAGCCCAAAGTTTTTCGTCAGTGTTTACAGAGTGAGGTTCTTGTTGGAAGATAAAATCAAAGGTATTCCTATGAAAATAAGCAATAGTTTTCGTCGCTTCTTACTGTCCCTTAGTCCCCTGATATCGTAAGTATAGAATTTGAGAGTGTTCATAAAACTAGTAAAATGATAGCATACCAATGATCATTACACACTGCTGAATAAAATACACAATTTTCCTTGAGATGGTTTGATATCCAAAAAAGGAAAGAAAAAGAAAATCTCAACACCTCCCACCAACGGGAGTTGAAACGGTCATAAGAAATGAAAGTTATGACCATGATGACTGGCGCAAAACCGAGTAATCATCGCCGCTATCGTCGCTATATTCGCTATCGTCGCTCACTATTCCAAAATGAATGTACAATTGTTCCGGTGTATGTATCATTTAAGATGAAGACTGTGATACAAACTCGTAAGGTTTTCCTGATGAAGATCGCCATTTACCAGCTGAAAAGCTTAACTTTGTGCCTTGTCTGTAGAGCTGGGAAAATTCTGGGCCCCACTTCGCTTCTCCAGTAGGTCTAACTCAGTTCCCCGACTTTCTCCCTAACGGATTTGAAAATTTCCTCACATTTTTCATTTTCAGAGGTGGGGAACCCAACGATTCTGATATTATTCAGTCCCGAAAATTTCTCCTGCACGTTCAGTTTATCAGCTTGCCCGGAATTAACTTTTCCTAATTTCAAAAGTTCTTCCTCCAAAGCTTTCATCCTTTACGAGTTCCGCTTTTCTCGGCTTTCCAAATCTTCAACCCGTTTAGTAAGGAACTTTAGTGTCGCGTAAAAATTGTTCTCTAGGGCCTTTAGTTCATCGTGAATACGTGATAGGCTCCTTTCCAGTCTTTTCATACCTTTTTGAAAGAAGGACTGAATAGTTCTTCTTCGATCTCAGCATCTGAGCTATTATCTAGGCGCGAGGCATGTTTGGAGTGAGTGGACACTGTAGCACTGTTGGCTGATCACTTTTTGGATTATTTTTTCCACCAAGTTTTGGCCCCATTGGAATGAAATGAGTTTCAAAATTATCCTAGAATAATTACCAACACTTACAAGTGAGATTTCAGAAGACGGAATTCCTCCGAACGTGTCTAAAAGAAGTATTTCAACTGAGCGACGTGGCTAAGGCTTCACTAAGCGGCCATGATGTTGCCAGATCATAAATAGCCAGGTATGTTGTTAGCTTGTGACACTTTTGACAACATTATTTACATGTATCCTGTAGGTCCTACTTGGTTCTCATATCTCTACTGCGGTGCATGTGCACAAAAATGGTTTGCAGAAGAATTGAGGATCCCCAAAATTTCAAAAATCTAACAAGCTGTTTACTAAAGTCCTGGGTACTACAATTTATTTTTAGTATGTTAAAGCTGAACTAAAAGTGGCCCTTGCTCAAAATACATGCGAGCTGTTTCTAAAGATGAATCATTAAAGAAAAACATAAATAGCCAAACTAAGCTTTACTTTTCCCAATAATTTTTGTAAGGCTGTTGTGTACTCATAACAGGATTTCTTTCAAAGACTACTATACACGGCTTTAACTGGTAACTTGGATTGAATTGTTCAACACCATCAATATTACAATACTGTGACTCGCAATTTCTTCTTTCACCAGTGCAGAAGCTGCAGTGCACATTATCATGTGTTCTTTTATTTTGTATGTTTAGTTTTAAGAGTTTAGAAACAATGGTACGGGCAAGGCAAAGGTAAATATTTTATAATATGGCTATATGTTGATACTCAAAAGAGTAGGTTTTTGAGGAGCATTTGGTACATATGCAACCATTTTGGATTGCAAAGGGGCACATTTGTCCTTTTATGGAACAACCAAAAGTAAATTGGTGACAAAATAATGCCCCAGACTACATGTGCAAAATTATTAACACATTTCTTGAAATCTCCCAGTTTCTTTTCTTGCATATGTCCTATATGTTTGTTGTGTATTTCATTCCTCTGTCCTGTATGCTTGTTTGTACCTCTCCCATCAGCCCAAATGCATGTGGGAAATTTGCATTTTACCCATATTTTAGCCACACATGAGTTGCCAACATGAGCCCCATATGGGTCGAATAGGGCCTGCCCATATAGGCCCATTAAACTTAGGTGCAAAATTATATGGGCCACATACAGTATGCTGGCCCATATGGAAATAATAACTGGGCAGAGGTTGTGAGCTCCTGCCCCCGTGAATGGAACCTTCCCGAAACTCCATCGAAAGAGCCTGTTTGACAATGCAGTTGGACTCGGACTCGGCCCCGACTTGAGGTGTTTGGACTCGGCTCCAACCCTATTGAAGGGTTTACCGCACTCACTGTAGACTGCAGGCTTTAGTAAACAAAGCATATCCTCGCAATAGGTATAAAGTTACGGACTGCTTTAGCGACATGATTGACTTCTCCTGTAGGCCCGGAAATAGGCACACTTAACCCTCAAATGTAACTCATTGCATCCAATTTTCATGTTTTTTACGTACAGAATCTTGTCAACTAGAAGAGTTCGGTAACTGTTATTGCGGGTGTATATACATAATTCCGTAATGTTTACATTCCATCAAGGTCATGTGGTGCTCTAGTTGATTTGCTATTTGTTGCTGACACTAATTTTTGCGCAATCGTATGGCACGTTCGTGAACAGCTATGTTTAAAAATTTTGCCTGATATTTCACTGAATATCTACAAAATGTGCAAATTTTGGGCGTGGGAACATGTAATTTCATCTTAGTTATATATTTTTACGATTTTGGAGGAACTTTTCAAGTACTTCCCAGAGAGGGACTACGAAACAAACGAAATTTACGGGATGCAACCAACCATTGAAGTGGTAGACAACGTAGAGGAACGGAGGTAAATGGAATGTGGTGGAGTCTAGGTCCCATCAATCAAGGGAGTTTAAGCATGTAATGGACTTCTGATAAAGCTAGGAACGATTGCAAGTTTCAATGTTCAACAAAAATTACGCAAAAGAATTATGTAAGCAATTAAAAATTAGAACATTTCTCTTTGAGTCTTGATGCCAACTTACATCCAAGACCGAGACCTTTGAGTCACAATATCGAGACCGATGCCTGAAGGACCAAGATCTAGATAGAAACCTGGAAAGGGTTAGTTTTTATGTTTTTGAGATAAAGACTTCATTTTGCGCTACCAGTAAAGTATAACCTCTCACCTATTTCCACGGGCATGGAGGTTCTATAGACATTAAGGGTGTTTCTTTAACTTTAAACGTATCTACATCCTTCTTAAAAACGTTTCATTCGCTTCAATGACCCCGACGTCCTGTTGTTTCCCTCTCAAGCGTTTTGCGAAGACAACAAGGATCTCCTTTACTAATACAGTACCACCCAATATTTTTTGCAAAACAAATATTTCTTGAAATATACATACTTGAAGGGCGTAGTGTTAAAGTGCCACCGTCGTGTCTAATGTGTTCTTATAACGCACCATCGTATCTTTTGAGAACGTCTGTTTGTATTCTACCTTTTTTTTACCTAAGATGTACTTGAACAAATCGATTTTATTTTGGGCCGACATAGGATATACCTCTATATCTTTAGCGTAGTCAATATCTGTCGGTGAATGAAACACTTAAAAGAGGATATGTAAACGGGCCCGGAGCCAGCTTTACATTTTCAAGGGGGCAAGTGTTGTGATTGAGGGAGCATAAAATTTTCTTCTTATTTATTAATTATTAATTATCAGTGGCACCGCCAGACTTTGGTGATGGGCTGATTCAACAGGCACTACAACCAAGGTTTGACACCATAACAAGTTATTATGGACACTCTATAAAATCACCAGGTAGTTAGTACAATAAAATTGTGGTACCACTTTTTTGCTACATCATGTTATATACATGCACTGCTTGACCTATAAATTTCTGAAAATTAAGGGGTAGGGGTAGATTACCAAGGGATTTTCTACCATTACGTGGTCAACAATCATTACTATGGTATACATCTACCCCTTTTAAATATCTCTGACAGAAAAAAAGTTATTTTAATCACCTTCTGACACTGCCCTGATGTGACCTTGGGTCAAAGGTCACGTGTTTAGGGAAATTGGCACCTAATTTAAAGAGCGGGCCAATACAACAAAAATTATCAACTTTTGATATTGATTAAAGCTTTATTCCTAACACAATTTACGTGGGAAATAATGTAATTACTCATTCATTTTGAAGATATTATTAAGGCATGACACTAGCTCACTTGACTACCAACATTTATCTGTCTTGCTGAAATGGCAGTGTCACATGTATCTGATTTTAAATAGTAAACATGTTAGGCTCTCACAGTCAGCTGTATATTAAACAACGTTATCCATCTTAATGCCAGCAGAAAATACTAGGAAAGGTTATAGATAGTTTGATAATGGGAAAGAGAAGAATTTTCTCATTCACCACGAAGAAATTGTATGAGAGAATACATAACTGAGCTTGGCCTGGTATCATGCCATACCATATCATACCATACCATTTTAAAGCACAGTAGTCATCTTGTCCAGCAAGCCATCTTAATCTCCATCTGACTCAATAGACGCATAAAGTCTTGACTATGGGTTCTGACAGCCTTCAGAAGTTCCTGGCCTTTCCCAGCTACTTCCAGTGCTCATAACATGACTACATTTCCGACATGTTCCGACATGTTCCCGGGTTTCTGATCGGTCCAGGGAGAGAATGTACATATGTGGACGCCTTCATCCATGTACCAATACATTAGACACACTAACTAGGGGCTCATTACAAGACTCCGTTACCGACATGTTCCCGGGTTACGGGTTCTTAGTCGGTTCCCTCCGGGTTCTCGGTGTCATACCGGGTTTTATTACCGACATATATGCTGTGTTCCTAGTAGGTTCCGGCTTGGCCCCCCGGTGTCATATACTGATTACATTCCCGTCGTTGTCCAGATTCCGGAACTTCCCGGTAGCAATTTGTGGTCCGGTTACCGTGGTGCTTCCGAGTTCGGTATGTCGCCCATCTCCATATTCTGTTGCTCCCTAACCGATTTTGCTCGCCCCGGTGCCCTTCAAAGGTCCTTTCTGAAATTTCTGCTTAGGTCCCACTGGTACGACGTAGTTATGTTACCGGGGCACTCGCATGATGTTCCCGAACTTCGGTGTTTTGTGTGTTCCTGAAAGGTCTACATATAGTCTCGGTTCCTTGTGTGTTAACGTGGCTTCGTTACTCGAGTGTTCCCGGGATGTTGCGGTCTCGTTATACTCCCTGTATCTTTGTGATGTTTCCTAGCCTTCGAGACTGTGACTCCTTTGGTTGGTCCCCGTGTTCTGATGTGGTGATCTTCACAGGAGTGTTGTCGGAATATCTCCGGGTTTTCAGTGCCACATGTGTTACTAACCGGTTCCGCTCTATGACTTTAAAAATGGAAACTTCTGCCATTGTGCTTGGTGCTCAGCATAAGCAATGGAGTAAGGAAAACAAGCCAGTGAGGTACAACTAAAAAAAGGGCCGCGGCCGGCTCGACTTAAACCAATTGGTTAGAATCTGGGCCGTAAAACCTCATCTAACTCTAACTCTAACTTAAATTCCGATATTTCTCGAGTTGCTTGAACATCTTTCGATTCCATTTTTTACTGAATAAGCTATCACTCGTAGTTTTCTGCTTTCTTCCACGTTCGAATGTTAGAAATCATCTTGCTCGGGTGATTCCTTATCCGTTTCGTCGATACCTCCCTGGGCGTATCCAGTATTACAATTGCTGTGCCATCTCGTTCACACTTTTTCTTACTAGGCGGACCTCAGTAACCCATGTCTGTTACGGATCCGGGTATTTCCGGTTAGGGGTCCGAGTGCCATTGCTCCCGGTAATTGTCTCACTACCAATTGGTACTGTCGTAGCCAGTATGTGATTTTAGTCGGGGTTCAGGTCAGGCTCTGGTTACCCCTGCCACCTGTGCTACTGCACGTTCGATCTAGAATTGCTTATAGGGAAGGAAGATCCTTAGTCTTCTTATTCACTCACTCTTATTATGATACACTGAGGATGCCAGGCCTTTCCGGCCATGGAGCTGGAGGAATCCTTTGGCGAAAGTGCTTCGGTTTCTCCCTAATGGTGACCACCTCCTGCTTCGTTCCTCCAGGTGACAGAGAGTGAGGTCTTTCCTATCTTTGGTGTTCCCAGACACCCTACCCTACGCTCCTACCCTAACGTATTAGTTAGATGTGTTAGGTTTTCGATCAGTGTACCCGTTACGGAACGAAGTGTTGGTGTAACATGTGCTCATGCACTCCTCCTCGATGAGCAGTCAAACTATCTGGTATTGTTAACCGCCCTCCAAGGGAAGGTTTTTAACAACGCACCCACTTTTCACGGCCTAGTCTTTGGATTTGATGGAACGATCTCCTTCTTTGATGGTAATCGAGGATTTTGTCTTGATAAATTACCGAGGTTCTACACGAGATTAGCTCAAATATTTTTATCCGGGTTCACCCTCGTCCTTTCCCGAAGAGACGTTTACAATATTGGGCTTACCCAACACTATTTGGGTTTGAATCAGGTCTCTTTTTTGCGAACGTTATCGCCTGTACCAGGTCGCCGGTTGGAGACTCCCGATTTAGAAAATTCTTAGTAACTCAAAAACGGAAGGAGACATGGGCTTTTACTGTCTGTACAGGGTTTCTACTAACCTATTTCAAATTTTCCTGATCAAGCGGTGCTATTTCTTATTCGATCAGATTTTCACGCTGAGTTCGGAAGTGCCTAGTACTACTTCCACGAATTTTTCCTCTACAAGGCTGTCAGTTCATCCAGACTCTCTGAAATTGCTAGGTCAGGACGACTATCATGTCCTCCATAGAGGGTCTTGGGTAATCCTTGCCATTCTAGAGCCTTTAACCGTTTGACTAATCCTTTATCCATCCGGTACGTCTGGGTAACCACCCAGACGCCTAGACGATAAGCTGATGAAATGGGATCCAATGTTGGGAGAGCTGACAAACTCATTCTCCATCACGAGTCTTGATAATTGTCACAATTCGTGATGGTTTAAATTTGGACTCCTTTTTGGCATAAGCTCTTATATTACCAGTCTAGTATGTCACCTTCGTAGTTTATCAGTAATGTCTCGAAGAGTTTGCCGAAGCCACCATTCGAGCCCTTGACCGAGGCTTCTCTTAAAGTCCTTCCCCGGTAGGGACTCCTATTTTCTTCACCAAGTACTCGTCTTTTACACCTGAAAATAACTTCCTTCCGACTATAGACCAGAGGTCTTCTACAGTTGAAGATCGGCTGGTTTACACAACGAGGGTATTCCGTTGCTTTCTAGCCAGATCTAAGAAGTCTAGAAAGTCCGAGCACTTTTTTTTCTGCCGGATATTCAACTTTTTTCCACATTCTCCCGCATCCAAAGCTATTATGCCCCAGATGGTAAATATGCATGAAATAAAGACATCGGAGCTACACAGCTATTTCAATTCTGTACCATCACGTTCTTTGAAATCTCTGTATTTACATCAACCGTTTAGGGGGGAGGGTGAATCTCTTCCTACCTTGTCATTTTTTGGTTATTTCCTTGACGGCGTGTTATGGCGGCTTTCTTATCTACTGCTGCAAAACTTAGTAACTGAAGTCGTTGGCATTTTTTCATTTCCTGATACTGTTGAATAAGAATCTATGGATGTTTGCTCTTTAGTCTGGTAGTGTAATTAGTTTGCCAATTCAGTGACTAAATTATGGGTACTTTTCTAAAAAATGTATTACAAAATCCTTGGTTTAATATTGAAAACGTCAAGAAATATTTTTATGAGCAAAACTTTTAGATAAAATCCATTAAAAAAGAACATCAAAATTTAATGAAAAATATAACAATTATTCATAACTTAATGACCTTTTTACCCAATACCAGGTCATAGTTCATGTAAAAAGGAAAATATGTGCAAAATTCATCAAAGGTATTCATCAACTGTAGATTGATACCATAATATTGTTCAGTGATGAAGCAGCAGCGGAGAAATTTCGTGGCAAGCTACCCCTACCCCTTAATTTTGAGTAATATATGGATCAAGTAGTGCCTACGTGTAATATGCTGGAGCAAAAAAGTGATACCACAATTTGATTGTACTAACTACCTGTTGATGTTGTAAGGGGTCCATACTAACGTGCTATGGTATCAAATCTTGGATGTAGAGCCGGTTGAACCAACTCCTTTTTTTATGCCCCTAAAGGATTTAGCTCCTGCTCTGAAAAAGTATAGTCCAGCTTCAGATTGAGGTAAGTGCCACCTGGAATGGTCATTAATGCCACCATCTTTTTTCGATTTTCTAACATGTCTATAAACAAAAAAAAAATCAGTTAAATGGGATTCTTCGGGTGGGTTGGGGAAATGTAGCGGGTATCTGCCAAGATTCAGGGTGCTGGAAAATAAAAAAAAAAATAAGTGGTAGGGGAAAGAAAAGTGACTATTATTTTTCATCCAGAAACTCGAGAGTAACAAACAACCCCTCATATTATTCGCAAAAAAATGGCTTTTGGGTGATAAGCAGATTTTGTGAATCTGAAATGGAGGTCATTAAAAGTAAAAAAAGTACGAAATTTGACCCATTGACCTAAATCTTGACTATGCCATTTTAAAATGTAATTGTGTACAAAATTGATTCATTTGTCCTAGTTTGACCTGAACTGATTCTATTACAGTTTTAGGACACTAATGTTCCAGGGTTTGTAACTATGAATCCCCAGTGCCAAACGAAAAGTTAACTAGTTAACTAGTGAAAAATATGTTAGGAATCTGTTAGGTTATTTTTCCAGCCCGTAAATAACAACCTCTTAATAGTTCTCTTTATGGTTAATGATCATTACAAGCTGTAAACCATCTCGAAGTAATGTTCATATATATGTGAGCATTTTCTGTTATAACAAGTTAATTCATTGCATATCTGAATGACCATATCGATGACCCTTCCAATACTAATGCAAAACAGTACAATGAAATATCCGTACTAATAGCTTCATACTGGGCAGGAGATTGAGGTAAGTGCCATCTGGAGTGGTCATTATAGGTCATGGGCCAAACGCACCTCACGGGCATGCCCACAAATCTCCGACTCAATATTTTTTGGAAACCTTATGGCCTCCTGAACACGAAATCAAGTGGTAACAATAAATATGTTAGGTCTTGCTCATTCAAATGGCTGCCAAAAACAAAATGGCGGCAATAATTATAGATATTTTGTATTAAATAATAAAAGAAAACATTCTTAAAAATATTTTCGAGGCATCGACGCTTAAAATTTGGTCATAAATTATGAAAAAAATTCTAAAATTAATTTTTGGGACACTTTTGGTAAGATTCAAGTTAACCAAGTTTGCGGAAAAACAACAAAATGGTCGCCAAAATGAATGAAATATTTCCAAAAAATTGTGAAAAAATGTTGCAAATTTCCACAATCCTAAATCATAATGATGTAAAGTCATGTTTCAAATTAAAGCGGAACTTTACAATCCTTGACACAAGAGCACTACCAGCCAATATGGAGGAAAAGCACGGAAGAAATAAAAACTACAGTAAAAAATTCCCATAAAAATAGGAAAGTAATTAAAGAAAAAGGGAAAAATCATCTCAGAAAATAATCATTAAAAATATATTTCGATTAAAAGTTCCTAATATCTTTTTTAGCAGATTGTAAATAAAACTCAAAGCATGATTTCTGATATTTCATGCAGGACCCCATAATAACCAAGATAGCGGAAACAACAAAATGGCCGCCGATAGAACGATCATAATGTATAAATAGTAATATGAGAAATATTCATTTAAAATACTTTTGCCACAGTTGACCTTAATATCTGGTCAGATTCTATGACAAGTAATCCAAATTTATTTTCCAAAATACTTCTGTTTGAATTCAGGTCAACTAAGATGGCGGAAAAGCAAAATGGCGGCTAAACAATAATTATGTTGATATTTCATAATAATAGGAAAATTAACCATTAAAAGAAGGGTTCAAGCAAAAATTTACTTTTCACATGTCAAAGAGGAACTAAATCTATGCATTTTGGTGAAACTCTCATTCAAATCGGACATGTATTATTCGAGACATCAGCAAAAGAAGTTACTGCATTTTTGACCCAAAGTGAGCTTGAGGCAAGTGGGAGTTATATCACTAGGCAGCTCCCTGATATCAGTTCCTCACATTGATAA
>WURT03662066.1:0-18079 GCA_009936505.3 Holothuria glaberrima | reverse complement strand
TCTCGACAATTCTGTAGCCCCAAATAAAATATTTTTTCTAACAAAGTCAGGAAACTGCAAAAGAAAGAGGCAATTTTATCCCGACAGCTAGCAAATTTCCCGACGGACGACGCTTTGAAAATTTCTCGGGGTGCTACCCTTGGTAGTTACACCCCTGTAGCTATTGTACCCTTTTGCCAGAAGGTGTGATGGAATTTCTTCTAGCTCCCTTTGACAGACTGACTTTTAAAAGTTGCATATAGTGGTTGTAAAATCGGTCAAAAAGGAATCTAGCCCACCTCTTACAGCATATGTACTTTGCGATTGACAAAGGTTTTCTGTAAATATTCGCATATTGTACTAACTAGTGTAAGCCGAAAGCTATCATAAAATGTTGCATAATGTAAGTGACGTAAAACATGTTACGTTTCTCTCTGACTGGTGTAACTTTTGAGAGGAAAGTATCATACAATATCCAAAGACTATTCATCCAGTACACTCAAAGCACAGTTACTGGGTATTTTTCGTAAACGGAATTAAAGGTCTGTGGACATGTATAAATTCAGTTGTTCAACTCAAAAAAGCTAGATTAAGATCTCCTGTTAAATAACCCGTTAGGATTATTTGAAGATCTTTTACTGTTCTCAAGATATTTCTTTTCAAAGTTTGACCATTTGTGAAATATGATGTGGAGTGTTGCACAGTGCCTGTATTTCTTTTGTTAATCCTTTATAAATTGGTGTTTGGTGTTTAATGTGGATATTTCCAAAGAACTAAATAGCTTCTTCCAAAATTAACCCCCAGGAATCCCAAAATTACAGGTGTCCTTGGAATGAAGGCTAAACTGACAAAGGATAACATTAAACCCAGTTGCAATGTACCTCTCTGTACGTCATAAATTTGCATAATTAGGTCATGTTTATTCATGATGTAGGTGAAAAACAGTATTTGTCTTGTAAAATGGTCAATATTTGATGAATTTTAATGGGAATTGTGGCTATTTTTATCATTTTAATGCTTTTTACACCAGATAGGTAAGCATCTCATTAACATGTCTACAGACCTTTAGGCAGAAATGTAAAGGTAGCAGAAAAGCCCCTACAAAACGGACTATATAAATATGCCCTGAAAAGCTCAAAAGAATCGCCGAATAGCCCAACACCAACACACCACCTAACACAAGAATAATAAACTGGGAGGGGTGACCACCATAACAGTAATCATCACAGAACTCACCTACTGGCCGTTAAAAAATATAAGGAATAGAAAATTAGCCTAATACACAAAGAATATTAGGAGAACAAGACCTTGAGCTCAAGGAGACATGATTGAATAAACAATTCCTAAGACTTAAAAAGTTTACAAAGAGTAGCTTTGCAGTGTGTATTTTAGCATGAAATGAAAGTTTTTTACAATTCAGAAGGTCATGGAAACCGATATATCGATATGCAGGAGCAAACCCAAGCGCAATAGAAATATTGATCGTCAGAATGTTGACTATAAATGTTCTGTTCACCTTTCTTTCCAGACAAATACTCACTTATGCGAGCGACATCTGGAATGTTGCGAAAGCGGACACTTACACAACCATGTTATATCATTGTGGTCTCTTTATGGCACTTGACTGGGTTAATACACTTCTAGCCTTGGTGTGGGAAATTTTGTTTGCAATTTTGCTTGCAATTTTTTTTTCCAATAAACAAGCAAGGGCGTACCCAGAATTTCTATTCAGGGGGCGACTTGGAAATTTATGTTGAGACCTTGACACCCTGTAGAGCGCCACAACCAACACAATAAACACAAATTAGTCAAAATGGTGTCTGAATCGACTAACCATGTTAGTCACGATATTTGACTAGTTTGTGACTGATTTTATGACAGTGGACTAACAATTGTTGGTCAAAAATTAGTCAAAAATTAGTCAACGAGGCTAAACATTGGTCAGAAACTAAGTTAATTGGTCAAATATTACTCATTTGTTATTGACTAACGTGATTAGTCGATTCAGACATCGTCTTGACGAATTTGTGTTTACAGTGAATTCGTGAGCAGTGTTTACTTAATATCTATATAACATTTTCAAAAAGTTGTCCTTCTAAATGAAAGCTGTCTCCCAACCATCCCATTTTGGTTCGTTGTTTTTGTTTTTGATAATTGAGGTAGCTTAGATGCAAAATCGTGTGTTTTACCTATGCTTTTAGCTGATGAGAGTTCTATAAGTTTTCAGCATTTATTGAAATATTTGCACTATCAACTCTATAAATTTTCAGCATTCATTGAAATATTTGTACTAGTAATTGGCAGGGTAAAGATAAGGTAATCAGTCGTCCAATGGAAGGGATTTATAAACTTTACACGATGTTTAAAGTTTAAAAATGTCAATATATCAAGCAAAAAATGACAGTCTGAGCTAGCAGACCTCCTCACCTAGAAAACTGAGCTCCGGTACACAGGTTTCGTCAGACGGATGCAATCTTGCAGTGGTGTCACATGGAACTCTTTTACATATTCCTGCAGACATAGGAAGGTTGCATTGTTAGGTGTAGAAAGATTTTGAGCATGTGTCTCTCTCCTTTGCACAATGCCTCCAATTATTTGCTGAGAAAGTCAAATCGTTTTTGCAAAAGTTCTACGATGACTATCATTAACGAATTTCACACCATTATCATGTAAGACATGGGATGATACTGTAAATGTTTAAGGTAGTTTTTACCATTGTTGTGTCTTGTTTCATTTCTTCTTCATCCTTCTTCCATCCTTCCCCCGTTACTTTTTAAGTCTTCTTGTCACGTATTTCTTTTTGAAGCTTTTCGTTGTCCTTTTTCTTTTCCGTTTCAAATTAGTCAATTTTCATTTTTAATTTTTTTTCTCTTTTTTTTAAACTCGACGGACCTCAGCCCAAAATACTTACCAAAATACCATTGGGTAAGCCCTACTTGGCTAAATTGCATACGATTTACTGTGCAAAAGGATATAGCCAAAGTACTTCCCTTAAAAAATTTAAGGAACAATGTCCATCTTACCTTGCCTCAAGCTAATATTATCTGCTAAGTCATTCCGTTGTGCCTGTCTCAAAGCTTGTGCCAAAACCCTGTTCGTGGCCTCATTACCTTTACCCCTCTTCCAGAAGAGCAACATTTGATATATTTGTTCTTGTCTGCGACCAGCGTTGTCGCTTTGAATCCTATAAATTTCTTCATCTTTAATATTGAGATATCTTGCAACATTCTCCCACTCGGCGGTGATTTGATGAGACAAATCCTGTTGAGGATAACGACAGTTTGAATATTTCATTATGTCATTCAGACTTCTAGTAAATATGAGAATTGGCTCATATCTTGTTAATCGTAAGCTGAATCTCCGACGAGAGGGGTTTTTAATGTCAGGGCATCCCAGCCCATGAGAAAACTTGTATAAGATGTCTCGACATTTGGGCCCTAACCGGCGGCCTTCATTTTGAATTATCTTGAAAGTTTCCATACCTTTTTCAAGGTTAAGTACGGAAACCTTTAAGTTGACTGACCTCACCATGTATGATAACCAGATTTTGCTCATGCACACTGTTGCATTCATGTACGAACAACCAAAGGAATATAGATGAATATGATATGGAAGCTTACGAGTCAAGCCCTACGTAAAATTGCTGTTTGCCTCACATACATGGCTTGCTTACCACTAACACAGTACGTATCCTAATTTTTGGCTTCAAATCAGATTTCGTTGGGACGAAGATTGCCACGTAATTCTATTACCTACGCAAAAGAGTAAATGGACGAAATTGAGTAAGAATATATGGTAATTTGAACGTGTGCGAGGTTCCTCGGACATTATGGCTTTAGATGTGAAAAATGCACAATCTGCAGAAGAGTGTAATGGAGTAGTGCATATGGAAATTCACAGTTTAAGAGCTGGATTGATCCTGAATGGAATCTTTGTATCAGTAATTGGTTATAGGTTCAGTCCCAAATTGTGCAAATTTAGTGATGTTCCAACACGTTTGGCAAGCTTTCCCTCGTTTGTAATTTCAGGTAACAACTCATATCATTAAAATGGATTGCCCGTGCTTGGGTGTATTTCGAAGAGTTGAAACCCATCTACACTGTCAAAAGTGATCAACGGCTCAATTTTGAGCCTGGTTGTTGGTTAGAAATGTTCCTCAATTTGTAGGCCTGATACAGGTAAACAGGTAAAAGAAAGCCCAAATGAACAGTAGAGGACTGCATTTGAGAAGGGCATTTCAATCAATCTGCAATAATCAAACCTGTTTAATTGTTTTCGCGGAAATTACGCAAAACTTCGCACTTAAGAATGCGACGAAAGATTGTTAATTAATTCCCGTCTGAAACCCGTTACCAGTTTTAAACAAGCCTAAATATAATACGTTGACACATATTCAATCCTATTTGTGCAAGTATAAATGTGAGAGAAGCGTTTTACAAGGTTTTGACAAATGATACAAAACGTACGTTAAAATGCTTGCTTAAATGCATTTCACACCACTAGGTTCCGCACTTTAACAGAAAAAGCATATGTAATTGTAATTATGAGGTAAATGCGTCTATTAGCAAGGACACAAAACATACATGACTACTGTATTTAAATACTTGAGAATACAATTCAGAAACGGCGACTGTACACTGAAGTACGTAGATGGTTCATTTCAGTACGTTAGTTAGTTAGATGAAGTTTTTACGGCCCAGTTTCTAACCAACTGCTTTTGGTCGAGCCGGCCACGGGCTTTTTTCCAGTTGTGGCTTACTTGCTTATTTTCCCTACTCCATTGCTTATGCTGAGCACCAAGCACAATGGCAGTAGGTTCCATTTTTAAAGTCCTCGGTATGACCCGGCCAGGATTCGAACCCTAGACCTTCTCGCTGTAAGTCATTTCAGTACGTACAACTGTAGTAGGTGAGTTCTACCCCTGAAAAAGTAAACTACTTATACGAAAAATTATAGACAATATGAGTAATTCAATGGTTATTGCTCACGTTACATGACTACACTTGAAGCTAAAACGCATAAGTCCATGAGCCCGATATATGCATATTGTACCGATGCATATTCGTTATTCGTGAATATGAAATATGCATAGAGTCAGTTCACATTACTCACTGATGGATAGCCTGGAAAAGGATACTCATGGCGCACTTCAGGTAAAAGAAACTGGCAAAACTCACTCAGAGTCTGCACTGGTGTACATTACGCCAGTACTGGAGTACTCAGTTGACAAACACCATTTCAAAAATGTGATAAACAGGAAAATATCTCACATACCCAAAGTCAATTAAAATGTACTGCATTATACCTCACTCTTTTATGAACAGCAAGAAAACGAGTATCTTTAAACACGTAACTTGAAAACACTTTGTAGTAAACTGAAGATACAGTTCTCCTCATCATGGTTTCATAAGTTATATAATTATACTTAAATTTGCCTACGAGCCTTTTATACGTAGGCTTAAGTATTACCAAACTGAAACATTACTCAACATCTAGTAATGTTGTATATTAAAATTTCCTACCATGTGCTCATATAATTCTACATCTGTAAAAAAACATACAAATATATCTCAAAAGTCCTGTACAAAAAAATGTAACCTCAAGAAAGGAGAAAATAGATTTTTCCAAAAGCTGGAACAAATGCCGCCCTCAGTTTTTTTTTTCAAGTTATTTGTCTCCTCTGCTTTGAATGATAACATGTCATGTAATGACGTCACTTGCTCAATATCTAAAGGGGAAAGTATGATGGTTAAGGAGTATTTATGAAAAAAAGTACGTTGTTCCTTTCTTTATTTGGCATAAGCATGAGTTTCACAAGAGTCACATTTATCCTTCTGAAGACATCGTGTTTACAAGCAATTTCCAGGGTATTTACCATTTGACCTCTGGTGACCCCAAATGACCTTTGACCTCCACGGAAAACAATAGGGATCATTTACATAATATGGGTAATCTACATGCTAAGTATGATGTCCCTCAGAGTTACTCTTCTTGAGATATCGTGTTTACAAGCAAAGCGTCATATACATATACCCACATACAGCCACACACACGACATAACCATCACATATTTTTTAGAACCAAAATAATTTTGTATATTATAGTAGCCTACTCTTAAAACTTTGTAATAGTTCTTGCTTCAGCTACTAGTAGGGGTAAGAACGGGACAAAACTACTTTGCATTACAGTACAGAAAAACGCCTCTGAAATCAAACTGAGTCGCTGGATATTATATGTTATACACAAAAGATCTTCATCTGACCGATTGAGTTAGTAAAAGCATGTGAGTGGCTAGTTGATGTCTGTCTGTCTCTTCTGTTCAAACCAACTATATGAATTGGGGAAAATTTTGACCGAAGCTAACTGCTTGTACTTTCCTACATTAAAAATAAACGAAGGTAATACTATAACACAAGGAGATTTTAGAGAAAAGCAACAAATCGTCTGGCCCCGACAGAGAAGATGTAGCTATCAACTAGCGCTTATATGCACGGTAACATAGGGTAGAGCCACATGTTTGGAGTTCTAAAAGTCAGTTGAAATCCATATTGAATTGAAGTAGTCACTATGGTAACTTGAAAGTTAGTTGTTTTGAAGGAGCGCAATCTATGAGTTAGGTTAATATAATGCTGTGAAGAACGAGAGCATTACCCCTTTTTAAATGCCTCTGTCTGGGGAGGCATGGGGCACAGAAGCAGTTAATACACAGTTGATATTTTAGACTATATTTTGCTTTGACTTGGAGCCTAGTGGAAATAATCCTTTCATCTTTGTCACTTTTCTTTTAAGAGATATTGTGAAGATTATTTGAAGGCACAAACCACGAAACTTTTGCGAGGGTAGATTAATAGAGCACCGGGCATGTGAAAGGAGAAAAAGACTATCATCTGAGTGAAGAACACTTTGTCAACCCATGGGGTAGGTACACTTAGGGTGTAATGATGTGCTTCTAGCAGGTGCGTGCTTCCTCTGAAGATAATGGCCCCTTGTAAAGCTTAATTTCCTTTCAACTAAGTTCACATTGAAGGGTGTATTGGGGTTTAACTCACTGAGGGTAGTCCGGTATTCCCAGGGAATGAAATTAACAGATTAACTCTTTTTAAGAGGATACACGGTTCCTGCAAATAAAAGGGGGAAATATCTGCAAAAGGTCTGCATAGAACCAATAGGCTTTTTAAATGATATTTCATATTCCAAACTTTTTTTGATCATGTACATAGCCCCATACCAGTCTTCTTTTGGGCCCTTTTTTCTTCTACCTCAACTCTTATTCAACCGGTAACCTTACGCACGGTTATCTCGAATCAACATGTAAGCACACAGGGCCATGATCAGGCCTGTTGTCTACCAAGGTACTAAAAGGGGCGGTATTTATCGGAGAGGGAGATAAGCTGGAATGTATTTGGTGATAGTAGCCTTTAATGTTCTTGGAAGCAAACAGTTGAGGCAGTACCATCCCCTGCCCCTGTCACCTAGGTAACTGGCCCAATAATAATGAGCGTAGTAGAAAACAGTCAGGCATTTTAAGGGACAGAGGTGGGGGTTGATGTTGATTCAGTTTACTCAAACCCCCAGGACATACCCAAGACACAAGGGAGAGGAATGCCATGGATTCTATTTTCGCAAGAACGAAATACAGCTGGCCTTGTCTCGCGCATGCAACTGGCATACCAAAGAGATATTAGAAAATTAATTTTAAGAAAAAAGGTGCATTTGGAGGTATTTTATGGATGGTTTCTGGAAAGAGCTTTTAAGTAAAATTAAGCCACTTGGTTATGAATATGCCAGTAAACGTATCATTCATCACCCATACTTTCCACCAATGTAAAGTTTAATTTTTCTTTTCTTTTTTTCTTTTTTATACGGCATTAGCTTTGTAACAAAATGACTAGGTCACCATTACACAATTTCTTGCTCATCAAAATATTCTCTCCAAACTGCGCACTTTGTAGCATCATCAAACGTGACTAACTCAAAGAAAAGTACTATGTCCTTACCTCTTAAAATTCACTGAGTCAAAATTCCACCCAAAAGCGGTGCAACTCTTAAGATATATGCGCTTGCAATATTCCAAAACACGTTTGAACTTGGGAGAAATTAGAACCCACTTATTACTTCCAAGTTAATTACCTGGAAGCTCTTAAGTCGTGTGCAGTAGTACTGAAAACATGCACACGCACAGGAATCAGAAGGATTTGTAGATTAATATATTACACGCTCATATTTAACACAAGTAAAGCAGTTTACCCGTGTATAATAACAGACTAGTGTGATGTGTCCCTATACCATGTAAATAACGTTTTTTACCTAAGAAATGTTTCTGTATGTGCCTTTAGGTTCATAATACACATGTTTATACTCACCAACAAATCTCTTTCTTGAATAGTTTCCATCTGTATTTCACGTCTATACCTTGCCAATTATCTATTGTTAATGGCAATGTAAAGTTAAGGCAGAGTATGTCAGTGCAAATGGTGATACTCACCGGAATGTTCTGTACCTGGTAGAGCTACAAGAAAAAGGAAAAAAAGAAAAAAAATGTCCTCTGCATCACTTTAAACAATTATTTTGGCTTAACTCGTGGTAAACTAACAATCTATAACTCAACTCAAAGTTACCCTTCTTTAGATATAGTGGGTTTACAAAATTTTGACCGTTTGCAGTGTTCTCCACTAGCCGTTTTGTCCGGGCGCGACGCCCTGACAAAATCTGAGGAGCATGCGTTAGCGCCTGGTTATGTTGCCGCCCGCACAAAACCTTGCCGCCCGGACAAGAAAATATTACTTTCGCTTTTTTGGCAACGTTTGAATTGTTCAGTTCAATTTTAGCACCGCATTTTACACCATTTTGCCTTTAGCTCACCTTTCATGGGCAAAAAATTTTGGGGACCCCCTCCCCTTAGACACCTCCCCAGGACGGCGATTCGTGTCATCTGCCAGATCAGAGACAACATCCTGGACAAAATTTTGACCTGTGGAGAACACTGGTTTGATCTCTGGTGACCCCAAATGACCTTTCACCTCCATCAAAAATACGGATCATTTATTCAATATGGCTAATTAGCACGCAGAGTATGAGATCCCTAACTGTTATCCTTCTGGAGATATCGTGGTTATAAAATTTTGGTCTTTTGACCTCTGGTGACCCCAAATGACCTTTGACCTTCACTAAAACCAATAGAGATCATTTACTCAATATGGTAAGTATGAGATCTCTCACATTTGTCCTTCTAGAGATATCGTGTTTAAAGGCAATTTCCAAGGTATTTACATTTAGCCTCTGGTGACCCCAAACGACCTTTGGCCTCTATCAAAATAATACGGATCATCTACTTAATATGGGCAAAACACCTGCTAAGTAAGATATCTCTTGGAGTTATTCTCCTTGAGATATCGTGCTTACAAGGTGTTGACTTTTTGACCTATGTTGTCCCCAAATGACCTTTGACTTCCACCAAAAACAATAGGGATCATTTACTTAATATGAGCAATCTACATGCCAAGTATGAGATTGCTCGGAGTTTACATTCTTGAAAACATTCTTGAAAAGCAAAGCGCCACACACATACACACTTACATACACACACACAACATCACCATTGCATAGAATTCTTTTGTCTGCGGCAAGGAATAAAAAAATACCAGGCCAATATACTATGTACGCAGGCTGTAAATAACCAGTAGGTATAAGTCTAAATTTGGCTGCCATTTTACAGCTGAGAATTCGAAGAGTATTCGGTACTCAAGTACTGTTTCGTACAGTTTTCGTACTCGTAGTTGAGCTCGAATTTAGTGCTAGTGCCCGTTCGTTCGTATTTCTATTTCAATGTCAAAATACTCGAATTTGATCAAGCCGAGTACTTTTCGAGTGCCGTTAAAAGAACTACAGTAACGTAAAACCAGCATCTGGTCACAACATTGAGTGGCATAAACTGCTTTGTCTTTTGGCTTTTCGAAGTATTGTTACTCAAACAATACTGATACCACCTACAGTGAATCTTTTTCGCGGTTATGTATCATTAATGTACTAGAGGGTTCTTGTGGGAACCGATAGTAAAACAAATAAATACATGAACCTTCTTGCGACTAACGCACAGTGCGAGGTTGTTACATTAACCCTTACTCACGCCGGAAACGTATGGCTTTTGAAGAGGAAGCTTGCATATACAGAAGGCGACGTTGCCATCATCGGTGGTTAAGGCTTCAGTGATTTTATCAAAAAAACGTTTTCCTATTCTGAACTCGCCCCTTTTGAGGAGATTACATTTTTGACATGTCACATAAAACACAAACAAAGTAAATGTCACGAGCCAATTTGCAACTAACGTTTCCCGCAATGTACTTAGGAGACATTTCTAACAAAAAAAAATTTAGGCTTACGTGGAAACTCATAATGACTTACCTTTTACACAGTGTAACACTATCATTTTTTTTCATTAACTCGAATCTCCCTCATGAAAGAAGCTGCGTACGATCCTAAAAATTAACTGAAACCACAACAAATGGAATGCTATTAATTCACATGATCAATGATAGAATGATCCAGATCCGAATTCGAAATAAAAACGAAGTACATACTTGACAATTACAAAGAAATTTTCCAATACAATTCACTACATCAATAATAAATATCATAAGTGGGATGGAAGAGTTTATATTGTCCAAATTCAGAAATAATATACCACTTAGGGGTTTTGTCCAGGCGCGCCGCCGGGACAAAATCTGAAGAGCGTGCGTCAGTGTCCGGTCTTAATGTTGCCGCCCGCACAACAAGGTTGGCTGCCCGGACACAAATATTACTTCAACTGTCTTTGGTAACGATTGAATAGTTTACTTCAAACTTAGCACCACATGTTTGAATCTAGCCCACCTTACTTGGGCAATTTTTTTGTCCAAAGGGGTAGGGGATCCGCTCTCCTTAGACTCCTCCCCAGGACGGTGATCGGTGTCATCTGCCAGATCAGAGACAAGTTCCCGGACAAAATTTGGACCTGTGGAGAACACCGCATATTGCATAACACGTTATTTTTGGAAGACTAAAGACCATGCTTTTCATAACGGAGGGGGGGGGTTGCCCCCGTACGGTTATTGCGAGTGGCTAATGTCAGACGATTTTAGTAAAACACGTTTATTGCAAATATGATTTGCCAAGTTTGGTCATCTGTATTTTCAACTAGGCCCGACTGGGTAAAATTGGTGTTTACGACACAATTAGCAACACAGTCGATCTTACTCGAAACCACATGCACAAAATATTAGTTGATGATTTTAGACATAGTTAAGCCTTGCCAAATTTCAGTACAACCTAGTATATCACGGTTGAATCCCGTTAATTAAAACGTAGTTAATACACTTGAATTTCACTGGAATTTAAAACATTGTACCCCCAGCCTTCACACCCTTAATAAAAGAGAAGCCAAAATCCGTTTCTAGTCTTTTGGTGCTGAATGATATGTTGTGTCAAATATTTACTTATCTTCAAACCATACAAATATCACGTCTCAATAGATTTTAGCTAGTTAACTAGCTGCTACGTGAAACACGGTCACTTTACAATTGGGAAAGGACAGAATAGAGTATGCTATTCTCGTTGTCCCTTCAACAGTTAAACAGACTCGTGTTAAGCAATATTTATACAACCAAACATAATCATAATATAGAAGAACAAAAGATAACGTTCAGATGCAGACCAAAGTGGACATCATATTCTATGTATCTTTACCTTCCCAAGGTAACAATACTGACTCAATAACTATCCTATCAATATGAAGTTGAATTTGAACGCGTGCAGAACAAAAAGCTAACCTGAAGCTGAATAACTCTGGACATTTTGTTGAAGGAATTTATGAGGAGCAAATAGGTTGTTAACTCGTAAAATAATTCAGCGTTTGCAAATCACAGGCCTATATTTTTCTATATGCGGGATTTAAAAGACGAATCAAGCTCAAACTCTTCAAACCGTGTGTACGTAGTTGCCTTTTTGAAACCAAGCTTGGATAGTGAGAAAAACAGCTCATATACACCTAAATATCAATCTTTTATAGACTAAGTATTGCCGAGTGACTTTTATATACTCTTTAATTCCTAAAGAATGTTTCTTATTTGCTGTGATTGCCTTTCCTGGAGAATAAATATCAAAAACATACAGGCGCTGGATCCTAAAATGTAGTTGAACGTACCTTACGCAGACTTCCGTAAACCACTCAATGAAACCTCTTGAGTATTCTGATTAAAACAAAGAACTTCACAAGCTACCCGCCACGTACACGGACTAGTTCTGACACATTTGAGTATTTTGATCCCATCCAGCATATACCCAAGAAATCGCTGGGGTACCGGCTCCAACCACCTATTTTAACGTTCTCCCGATATCTATAATGCCCTCTCAGTCCCAAACAGGTACGATGTAATATCTGAATATTGCACAGAAAGAGATTTTTCAATGTTAAACAGAGGCTGAGACCTTTTGTGTAGTATTATTATACGTGGGGCTCAGTGAACCAGTTCAAAAAATCACTGTAATCGTTTTGTAACGAGCGGTCTTTGGCAAAAGAACCATCGAAAACTGCTCTCCAATGATCCCCTGCAAACGTTTCAATAAGTTACTAACTTGGCTTAGTTTGGGTTGCTAATAGTTTCAACAGTCATTGCCGAGAAGCAAATTAAAACACAATTTTTAAAAGCGAACGCCTTTTTAGAGGCTTGACAAGCTCAAAGCAATTAAAACTTGCCTAATACAACGAGAGGAAGTCACAACAATATTTTCCCCAAACTTCCACGATATAATGTGTAACTACGCAACTATCCTTCATGCATCCCTAATCTATCTACTGAACCCTCTCTTGTGACTGTTTCAAAGTTTGTCTCAACCCCGAATTTGTACAACCATTCAGTATATACACCATATGCTCTGTCTACTTTATACATACACAGAAATGCATGAAGGAGTCTGTCTACTGTTTATGAACTGAAAACACATTACAGACAGGAAAAGGTCATCAAACGTGGTAAGAGGTGAAAGCTGATTTGTCAACATCGAGGAATCTACTCCTGTGGAAGTTGTTAGAAAGCCGTAATTGGCTTATCACTTGGTACACGATGTACTTAATCACGATGCAGTATTTCACAATACGAAGTCAGCTATATGTGAAAAAGATCCAATGTGCACTCCGTATGGTTTTAGACAATGTTTGGCACATGAAGTGATCTTTATGAGTAAGCTTGGAATTGATTAATTAAACGTACTCTAAATCACGTACATAATTATTAACACTCAGATAAAATATAGAAAAGTATTGAATTGCTTCTTGGCACATGAAAATATCAAGCAAAAATACTACCTTTTGGAGTTTATGGTACAAAAATTTTATAGACCTATCTGAAAAGCCATGATTTGTAGATTAATTAAGAATGACAAGTTTTTCAAAATAAGACGGGACTGTAATCTTCGTTTTGAGAAGTAGCTTCATACAATATAGAAATATAGTGATTTGTAGTTCGTAGGGCTCTATAAAGTTATCCTCATTTCCAACCAACTTAAAAAAGGAACACCAAATAAAAATGAGAGGAAAAGCGATTTTAGAAGTCAAGTGAGGATACACCTCTGTACAGTTAGGGCAATGCAACCTAACTTACTCAATCAAAGTCAGAAGGTCACATCACTTAAGTATTTGTTAAAGGAAAGTTTTCGTTACCATTTGTATCAGAGAGCTGTCGAGGGATTAGAAATAAAGCGGTTGTTCATTACTAAAATTGGTCTAGGTTCGAATATTAGGGCCCTTTTTCTTCTTGTGTGCTTCCTGTAAAAGACGAATGAAGCTCCAACCACCGAAATGGTGTGAAGGGGTTGTTTTTTGGGAACAAAGTTTACATAAGTGCAGAAGGCATTACACAGTGGCGTATCCATGGGGCCTGGGGGCGATGTTGCCCCATATTACTTTGTAACACATTTGTGCCCCCAAATAATTTCAAAAGATATGTTTAGAAAATTTTACACAAAGTTTATTGATAAATATGATCAAAAATACATTGATGAATAAATGTATGACGAAATTGGCAATGAATGAATTTGGTCAGTTGGCAGGTACGTACAACTTTTACTGAATCAATGACATGAAATGATGGCGCCCTGGTCAAATTTGCCAAAGCATAGCTTAACCGCATGCACGCAGTATCAAGATATACGTACTATAGTCATGTACATTGTGCATTTTACATGCTGCTGCAAGCTGAACCGGGCTTCATACAGTAAGTGCGTATAAAGGTGTCGGGGCAGACATATATTCATACATTAATTTTGATTGCTCCCTTGAGAAAAGCCTTCCCCCCCCCCGCAAAGAATTGCTGGCTACGCGACTTGCATGTAATAACGGAGATTGTAGTTTGCCAATCACGATGTTAACTAGAAAAAATGTACTTGCAGGGCAAGTACTAATCGAAGAAATTGCAGGGACTTCGGCTTGCAAACTACTGTACTTTACACCTTGTCGTTACCAGAAAAGGAGCTTTTCATTAGGCCTACTTTTCATGCAAAACGTTACCTGCGAATGTGGATCTACTTTTGTATTTGAACATTACTAATTTACTACAGCAGTAATGCGAATAAATCCCCTTTTATTGAAATAGTAAGCAGTGTTGAAAATCCCCCATAGTGAAATATTTAGCATGACTGCGCTGCTGTTCCACGGTACGAAACAGCATGTATTCAAACAAAAAACGCATGTAATATTCATCGCCGGACTGCATATGCAGGCTGAAAATCACGTGGAAGAATCTGCAATTAGTACAATCGAAGCTAAGGCTACGATTTAATTAGATAAAGTAACAGTAGCCCTTGGAATTTTGAGTTCCTTTTAGTCTAATCAAAGACGATTACATTCCTGTTTCAAAACAGGAATTTACATGAGAGAATTACAAAATGTCTTGAGAGGTTACTTGTCCTAAACCCTTGGCAACTCATCAATCTTAACCAGAATGCAAAAACGCATTGTAGTGTCGATGAATTGCACTAACATGTGTAATCTTAAATAATGCCAAGATGTCCTGTTTCTTCCAGTCATTGGCTGAATGTGATGTTTATGTTCTACTGGGAAGTTATGGTTTTGTGTTTATATTTGACCTTTGGGAATTCTTGATCTTTGGGAATTTTTGTTCTTTGACCTCCACGGTCCTATGCAATAGGGACGTTTCTCTCACTATGAGACATCCGCATATAATGTATAAAATTTATCCAAGCTTCCAACCTTGAGATAGAATCTTAATAAGTTTTTTCTGAGTTTGACCCCCGGTGACCCCAGATAAACTTTGACCTCCACCAAAAACGATAGGGTTCTACTTTTACCATAACGCATCAACACACCAAGTATGAAACTTATCCGAGCTTCATGCCAAGATGATCCCACAGAACTGACGGTCGTAAGAGTTGGCAATGAATAGGGAAAGTCTGGCAACGAATACGGAGGATATGTCTTTCACTGCCACTTAATTTAATGGACTTCTCTAGGTTGACTGACCCTGGGTATATTATGACACAGCGGTTTCTTCAAAAGACCACTGTTGTCAATAATATTAATGAAAATATCAGGTTCTATGGAACATTCACACCTTCCTCGATCTACATTTTGTGACATTCAAGCACCCAGAACGTTATAAATAATTGAAGAAAGTAAGCAATAAATCATAACTTAACACCTGTTCGACAGCTATTAAACTTACTCCCTGCCGTCAAGAAAGTTGGCGCCACAGAATTCTGTGGTTTGCAGTGACTTGGTAAGTAAAATGAATTATTTGCGCAACGATCTGCTAGGTCAATCAAACTCAAGTGAGGGAGTAGGTGCCAGCTAGGGAACACCTAGTTTATGAGGTTTGTTTATGACTAGATAGATTTTAGGCTGACAGGTTTGTTATTGGTTTGTACCACTGTCTTATGTGGGATCAACTTCTTATGTTCCTACCTTGAGATATCGTGTAAACAAGGTTTTCAGAGTATGACCCATGGTGACTATAGATGACCTTTGACCTTCACCAAAAACAATAGGGTTCTTTCCCTTAATATGGGCATCTATCTACAGAATTTAAGAACTTTCAGAGTTTTCCTTCTTGAGATATCGTGTAAACAAGAAAAGTTTCAAAAACAAACACCCGCGCACACACACATACACACAGGCCATCATGAATGCATATGTTTCTCTTTTCATCAAAACCAAAAAGCATTCATCGGGCATGTATTATTGACCTACCCACGGATCACCTAACCCAACTTCTGTCTTGTGCAAAATTTACGTACCATTACAGAGGGACGTATACATCTCAGTTCTTACAATTTACATAGTAGCTCTATTTTTTCTGTTTTTTTTTTTTCCTTTTTCTAAAGAACAAAAAGCTATGTAAAACATGAGATCACGAATTAATTTAGAAGAATATTATGGAGCCTTGAAAGTGCCACTTCATGCAACCTGGGAGACAATTTGATTAGAAAAGTTTGAGTTTTGGCAGGCAATATACCCGCCAACCAATATGCCTTGCGTCGGGCCCGTAGCCAGCTTCACATTTTTAGGGGGGCAAGTGCTGTAATGGGGGGCAAGTGTTGTGACTGGGGGGCATAAAGGGTTCCACCACATTAATTATTATGCAGTTTCAATTTTCATCTGGGGCAGAAATATTTTGGGGGGCATTGCCCCGAAATGCCCCCCGTGGCTACGGGCCCGCCTTGCGTACTGTAGATCCTGCCACGTACAGCCCTTTTATTTCACCACCCAATGCCCACCTAAGCACCGAAGCCCCTGCTTTAAGAACCCTTTAAAAAGAAGCTCCCTAAGCTTATTAGCTTTAGGCCAAAATAGTAAGGATGTTACCTTTAACAGGAAAATCAAAGATTTGCCTAATTTTATACTTACCTTTATTTTTACGTGACGTTCAAGTACGAAGGATCTCATCTTGTACTTATTAAACGCAAGTAGGTCAGACAAGCACGTCAGCGAAACCACGGCGTGGTTTCTTTTTTACATCAGTAAGATTAGCTTTGGTTACTTCGGTTTTTTTCAACCCGCTAAGAACGGGGCGACGAATAACAGGTGAATGAAAAAGTTCCTTTACGTCAAGGTGGCAGAAATCCTTCTGGAATAAAAGTTTCGTTTTCACCTTCGGCTCTTCGGCAGAGAGAGCAGAGGAAACATCGGGAAAATTATTGATTGAATATGTGACTTGGATAATCGGGTAATCGGAGGGAAATGCCGGCTTTGTGTGTGTGTGAGTGTGTGTTGACGACAAATTTATGGTTACAAAGCGCACTTTAAATTTAGTAGAAGTAAAACCAGCGTATTTAACAGTTAAGTGTTATCCTCGATTTAAGTTGCAAGGCCAGTTATGTTTTGTAAAGTGCAACCAAGTTTCTATTTAATTTATATATCGATAAGCCATTGTACAAAACTTCGACTTCCTGGAATTTCACGGATTTTCACCTCATCACAAACTCCTCGGCCATCAATTTAAAATGTAATTAATTTTGTCAATGTAAAATGTTAATTTTCGTATTGACTATAATGCGCTTAAATGATAATAATAATAACAAAAACAAAAGAAAAAACCTTCCTACATCTACATTACACAGTGAGACGACAATAAAAACATTACTTAGATCTTAACAAGGAAATTACTGGGTCATTACAAAAACGCAGAGTTGGGTAATGCAAACTAAGAACTGCAAGTAGCAAATATAAGACACTGGTTAGAGAGCATTATTGAAAATCTAAAATCATGTTTAATTTAACCGTAAGTAAGTTTTGACAGAAATGAGTGAACCCCCTCCCTCATTCATAGATCCAGGAGGGAAAATTCTGCACCAGAAGGCACAATGAGAGGAAAGGAGGAAGAAAAAAAGTGGAGGATAAAGGAAAAGAAAAAAGAGAACATGGCGCCACTAGAGGGAGAGGGGGCTATGTTAAATCCCCGTAAACGAAGAAGTATCTTATTAAGCGGGGTACTTTAGTGTATGCAATAAATTGTATTACCCCCGACGGACCGCTCACCTGTATTTGCTTTCAAAAAGGGCAATAGTAAAAGCCTGAAACATTTTGGCGCTTTTAGCGGGATTTTGTATATAT
>WURT03662055.1:0-18079 GCA_009936505.3 Holothuria glaberrima | reverse complement strand
ATATTATTATAAATCTATATATATTTATATATAATGCAATTAATTGGCCAAATAGTAATGACGAAGGAATTTTTCAAAAGTAAATACTCTTTGACCCTGAATGTCAATTTTTTTGCTAGAGGTATATGGTTATCTTGAAAAGAATAACTGTAAAACGTATTTGCAAATTCAAAGTAGTTTTTATTTTCTGATATCCCGTTGGAAAATCATTTCCTGAATATTTGTCGATCCAACGAAAAATATTCACTAAATAATTGGAAAAATAAGAATTGGGATGTATACATGGAAGGAATATTCTATCGGTTAAACCTACTTCAGCAGAACTAAGTGGCAAAGTTTCAAAGGACCACTCAAGTTAAAAGAATGATTCCCTCAATTTGCGTCTCCAAGAAATTCACTCTAAAAATGCAGAACCGAAAAAGACATAACATAAAATGTAGCATTTACAAATCAACTAGCATTTCCTAGCAAACAGCTACCTTCAGTATAAGTCCTCTGTCAGCAATAAAAAAAAACTGATCGTCATGCACCGTTCAGGTTCTTAGAGACGGTTGTAAGAAAGGGACAGGGACAACGCGCTCACCTCCCCCCCCCCTTCCTTCCTTTTCAACTGCATCCGTGTTCTACATTGATTCATATTGATCTTTTATCTTGAAAAAAAATGGTGTTTAAAAATGGTCTTCATTTAAAATCCATAAAAATGAATACCTAGAGAAAGTTCACAACAAGAAAGATGCACTTTGCAGACATATCAAGGTAAGTTTAGTAAATATATTCCGCTAAAGGGGAACTTAAGTTTATTTTCTGTTTTCACTTTATGAACAAAATGCTACGCTCTGCAGAAAACGAGAACCGGCGAAGTCGTACTGCAAGCCTCATTACTATCGTCGTAGTGATATGTCAACCCTTCATTACAAGTTCCGGAATAACTTTATCGTGGAATTTGTATAAACTACAGGGTGAATGTGATCATAAGGAAGAGAAGTGTTTAACAATGATTTTTATTACTGCGTGGGCTACTTTCAGTTATTTGGTAAGTAGGCACCTTCTTTAAAAACTTTTAACATAAACTCACACTTTTACCTCCCTCATTTAGGCATTCTATGGGCAAACTCATTGGTCCCAGCAGTTTGTCAACTCAAAGGAGTTCCCACTGTAATTTGGACACAGGTTAAACAGTGTTACTTCGTTACAAACCCATAGGAAATCAATTGCCCAGGGGTAAATCGCTATGAAATTCGGTGTGTGTACGATTAATTCATCGTATATACTTTGGATGTATTCAAGGGAATCACACACCTAAAACAAAAACCACTGATATTTAGGAACATTTGGGAGCAGCAATACCACGAGGTTAATGTGGTATCCTATAAGGGTTTATGTGAGGCTCGTCTGAGGCTTATCCAACACCAACCTGAAGAATTATATGACAATGGTGTTACGCTGAGTCCACGATCAGCAAGGAAGGGTCTATTAGACACGTAGAGTCGGAATAGTGAAATTGTTGTGCAAAGTAATCTAAAATAGCTGCGGATCTTCCTATATTCGTTTGGGGATGTTGTCATCATTCGTTTCGCTTATATTTTTTCAATTGAAACATACACATTGTTTATACAAAATGAAGAGAATACAAATAATTAACGTACGTATCAAAAAAAAAAAAAAAAACGGAACGAGATGAAGCTACAAGCTTTTCTAGTCTTGTCTTATCCAGCGTTTTTCCTTAAAAAATTAAACAAAGCATCATGAAGGTATGTACAGAAAAGTACAGCAATGACTTGTAAGGAATTTAATCCAGGCCTTGCCGAAATATCCAGGCCTTGAAGGGCAGTTGGTTTACGACGCTAAGCGATCACAAATGTGGGAGAACCTTATAAGCCTTATGAATTACAACTTCACGTCGGGTGGCTAATCAACTCAACAATTTCAAATCAAATTAAGTCTCTTTTGAATTTGGAAGGCCAGTTCAGATGGAAAAACCGTAGACTGCTCTTGGATGAAAAACCCACCTTACTTTGGCCCGGCCGGGGATCGAACCCCGAACCTCCTAGTTGCCAAGCTTCATCGCTTCAAATGGCAACGCCTTTATCCACTCGGCCACGGCACCAGTTAAGGCTTATAATACACAAAGAATAAATTAAGAAAGATATAGGGAAAAGAAAAGTTGTTTTTTAATACTTCTTGAATAAATAAATAAAAGGAGAATTTCGTCATTTAGTATCAAGAGAGTACCACAGGTATTCAGCATAACTTCTCACGTGAGAGTGAGCAACATTGTCGGTGTGAAAGGTTGCAATAGATCATCTTGATCCCCTTGTAGGATAGTTATGATGAGTGCTGTTTGGGTAAAAACGAATTGAAATCAATGGGGAGCTGGCCATTGTGGTGTCTATACAGAAAGATGCCTAACTGGTATTTATAGTAATCCTTTAAAGTAAGAATATTAAAGTTATAAAAATACGGAAGCGCATGAGTGTAGGGTGGAATAATCGAGATTATACGAACAGCCCGCTTTTGGAGAACAAAGAGTTCGTCGGTGTGGATTTGTGAGGAGTTTCCCCATGACAAGGTACTGTAAGTACAATGAGGAACTACTAGAGAATTATACATTTCTAAGACGATTTTGCCGGGAAGATGGTGTCTTATTCATAACACCAACCATTCTAGAAAATTGTTGTCCATTTGTGAGATAACTTGTAAACCAGTGAAGTGTCACACCCCGTACTCCGTACCTATATAATGTTTTGAGTTGAATACATATGATTAATAATATCAATGGCCTTGGATCAATCAACAAACAAGGATACAATGCAGACCCTTTTATCCAAATCACATACAATATCATCAACAAAAACAAAGGCAGCTATACATGTGGAGTGATTTTCCCTGAAACCATGGTGTCCGGTACATAAAAGATTTTCTCTATTCATAAAATTAAACAATCTGTTTTAAGCAATTCTTTCAAAGATCTTAGAAATAGCTGGTAAAACTGAAACAAGGTGACAGTTTGAAACAATACCCGAGTCACCAGACGTCTATAACTCATTAGGAAAATTCCCTCATGGAAAGATAAATTTTAACTATGAGTAAGTGGGGCTACAATATATTCATGAACATGATCATGTGGGTTTAATACTACACAATGCAAACGACCTTTTGAAACGAACGATTTACTTGTCCAGGTACATTTTGACCCTGATATCTGTAAAATATTTCACCTTCTAATACCACAACACGTTTCAAGAAGACACTACCTTACTCACGTAGCTTGTATACGTGTAAACTTCCCAATATCCAGGCTAGTCCTCGGTTTACGTGGTAAATACCAAACTATTTCAAAAATTCTACTTAATTTGAACAAATGTGCCTTAACTGTCCAAACATCTTTCACAAGTGTAAATGCCGAGCACTAAGGAGCACTCATTTGGAGTATGACATTTCAAAACTACGACACGGTAGTAAATGTCTGTCAGCAACTTTCATTCCCTCTGTCAATATCAATTGATACAAATCGTGTTATATGAATTTCCGCAATGTAAACGAATACGCCACAGTTGAATTACTGCAACTTAATTTACTCTTGGAAAGATCTGACCCTGCTCCGAAAAACATTTTTTCATGTCATACTCCATGCTCATATCGTTAGGCCATCGTGGATGGCATGACCAAA
Source organism: Holothuria glaberrima (assembly GCA_009936505.3). Lineage (NCBI taxonomy): Eukaryota > Metazoa > Echinodermata > Holothuroidea > Aspidochirotida > Holothuriidae > Holothuria > Holothuria glaberrima. Next base: position 14,409 of record WURT03662055.1, on the reverse strand, counting down.
GAAGCGTTTAATGTCACAGGTCTTACAGGAACTTACTACCTTCGATCTTGTCAGTTTTAGTGTGAACTAGTTGATATGCAAAACAGCCAAAGAACTGCAGTCAATTCCCGAATCCTTTTAAAATGGGCTACTGCTTTAGAATAATGTTTTATTTCACATGAAAAATACGAAATACAACATATAACTGTTGTCACTTATAAAAGAGCGCACAGTGTCTTTTGGTTTTTAAGCAAGCAAAGTCATTCATAAATGAGATTGTCCAATTGACCACTTAGCATCAGGATTTAAAATGCGAATGAGTGGTCACTTCAATGTTACTGACGATCACCGGAGGGGTAACGTACTATGGGAGGGCGTGTGATCACTCCACCTGTGTGATGAGTTGGTAGAATCACGATCAAATGTCAACTTCCAGGTAAGTCTCATTTATGTTTTGGATTCTACCTCCTCATCACACAGACGTCGGCATCCCATGAGACATTAAAGTTTGAAGTGAAGACGAATAGAGCAGGACATAACATAAATTAAATTTTACTTCCACACGTTCTTTCGTGATTTCTGATAACCACCTTTGTCACATCACAACGAAAGCATTTTTTTCTTGAGAAACATGAAATATAGTCTGTTTTATGTTGAGGTAATACCTCTTCTGATCATCTGAGTCTACTTTAAGTGAACTCTACAAATAATAGTATCTTAACGGGCCAGAGACCAATAAACGAGTAAAGTAATTTCTGAATTTTCATAGCCTTTTCTTTTTCAGAAGTGTTCAAACCACTAAACGTAAAAATATATAGACTTCTCTTATTAAAACTGCCCTGATCTATCACGCTGAAACAAACCGAAACGTGCATTTATCGTAGCTCAGTTCTTCGTAAACTTATCTTAACCGTCCGTAAACTAAAAGACTTTAAGCAGCTTCTGTTGTCTGCAACAATCCAGACCATCCTTCAAACTTGAACGTAAATAATTCAGCATAGATTATTTTAACTTGAGTAGCAACAAGCGAAAACACCTCCTGCAAAGGTATTTTTTGTCTTTCAGTCGGTTTGATTAAAAAGGCTGCAAATGGTGTTTTTCTGACTTCCAGCCAGCCGCTCTCATATCATTTACAGGAACCTACTGGCAAGGGCTACCCTTGTCGGTGCGGCCCTTGTGCTATGAGCGAGAAACTTTTTGACGATGATGCTCGAAGCTGCTATTGCTGTTGTTATCCATCTTGCTAAGGTATCCTTAGAGACCGATACGTGCAGTTTTACAAAGCTAACGAACAATTTTGTTTTCTGACCTTTGAGGGTACTGGTCATCTCTTAGTAACGTAGCAATATTTTGTGAACACGCCATGCGGTCTGTTTCATATTCCGACAAAACAACTTTCAACGACTTCCTTCCTGGCCGTGCCTGTTTTTACATGAGAGGATACAATAAAGTTAACCGATTGATGTTGCAGCGAAGTTCTACAGCTGCAAAGTTTGCAACCTTTGAGCAGACAGTAATGCGACCAACATGATCTGCTTGAGTGACAACGATTTCAGTGAAAGGGTATCCACAGGATGTTGTGTTCGCAGGAACTTTAGAACTGGCGACGCATCCCAGCTCGGCTTTATCTACATGACGGTGGTCTGAGCTCAAAAGCCTTCTATGAAAACAGGCAGTTAGGGGTGCTTTCCTATGGTGTAAGCTTGGTCTCTCAATTTCATTGCCGATAACGCACATCGTGTGGAGTTAATCCACTTCAGCTTGTGCCAATAGTATACAGGCCCATTAGAAATGCGACAACGTTCGCCACAGATGGTCGAAATATACTTAGTCTTCCTAATACGACGGTAGCAAGTACATTTCTTATGGGAGCATTTATATTGCTACTGTGCGCGCTTTGCCATGATGATTAAATGATATCTGTTGATTGGCTACAAATGCTTTGGCGTCGTAGGGATGCCCGGACAAGGGGCAGGCTAACAACCTCATTTTCGGCAGCAACGGGTGGCTTTTTCTGTCGCCCGCCAGGTGCAGAACATTTCTCTCCCGTGGAAGGAGGCATAATTGGAATTGCAATTCCCTTTGCTGAAAATTGTGTCTACCAAGGTTGTGTAAGCCAAAACGGTACAATAATAAAAAAAATACCCATAGCACAGTCTCACCTTACTTCTGTAGGACTTGATTAATAAGACCGCAAGGTGGATAAGCATAAAATACAGCTCTTTCCAATTGATCGTGAAAACATTTATTACAAACGATTCCTTTTGCGGTTTCCAAGAAGCATATTTTTCGAGCTGCTTAATAAGCTTTGAAGCAAATAAGTCTATTTTAGGTTTTTTCCCATTTCTCCGAAATGCTTCTAACGATGTCTGGATTTATCACTCCCCCGTATGATCTATGATGGAATTTCTTAACAAAGGATCGTTTGCCTGGCGAATAACCATAGGACAACCAAATAAGTCTGCCAATAGCCCACAACCAAATAGACTTGGCTACAGCATTTCAAAAAGGGAGTGCGTGCCCCTTGTAATTTACATAATTTACAGCAGTAGTGTTATCGGATTGAACCCTGACGTGGCAATCTTTCAGATTAGAGCATAAGGCTCTTAGGCGCATTAGTACTGCCCGCATTTCTAGGAAGTAAATACATTCTTTTGTCATTTTCGTCCCATTTACCAGTCTGGATGCTTTCAAGTATGGTATAATAGTGACAACGCCCCATCCATCTAAACATGAGTCTGTTTGTATGAAAACCTGGAGATCATCGGTCAAACCTTATTTGAAACTACTGGGTAGGTTGGATTCCTACCACGATAATCCAACCGTAACTGATAATGACAGCGTCATTGGGGAAACATAGTTGTCTTGGTTTTCTTTCAGTGCTGCTAACATTCCAATTTTAAGTTCTGTAGTGCAACGGTCTATACTCAGATACTGTACAGGTGGGAAAAACGCGACAAAGAAACCAGTGACGGTTGCAACTTGTCGAATTATTTTTTTCCCGTGCTGTCTTAGTTCCTTTATTTGACGAACAACTTTATTCACCCTCTCACGTGTCAGGCGGACTGCCATGTCGTTAGAGTTCAAGACTAACCACAGAAGAGTGAGCTTTTGCGAGGGTTTGAGTACTGATTTGTCAGGGAGAACTATATATGAACCCTAATTCTCGAAATAGGTAAACTGCCTGTATCACTGTCTTGGAACACTCCTCAAAGCTTTCACCTTGTGAATATGAATCATCAAGGTATCCAAGGCAACTGTGACCCCGGTTACACAACTTCTGAATGCACGGGTTTTTGCATTTTTGTAAACACTCTTGGTGACAAGGTGGGGCCCATTGGCAAGCACATACACTGCAGTAAGTCGCCTTCCCATTGAAACCGTAGAAATTTTCTGTAGCTCTCAGATACAGCCACAGAATAGTATGCATCTTTGAGGTCAACAGAAGCCAAGTAACAACCTTGATGCATTAACTTAATGACTGCCAATAGAGTATCGATTTTAATATGGTGGTACTGAACGTAACGATTTAAGTTTTTTAAATTGCAAATCAATCTGTATGAGCCATCGTTTTGGGGCCTTACAAAAACATTGGAAATGTTTTCTCCTTTTGAATGAACCACTTTAGTCAACACTCCTTTTGACAGTGGTTTATCAATTTCTTCCTGTATAGTGGTTTGCCTAAGTATTTTGAACGTTGTTCGAGCTGGAGGCTTCAATTGATTTGGCTCAAGGCTTTGAAATTTAATTTCATACCCAAAGACCTACTTTAAAATTAATAGGTCTGAAGTTAGTTTCTCCAATTTGGGAAGAATTTTCTGATCATATCGGCAGTGGCTTCTTTTAGTCTATCAAAAAATGATTGTGAAATCAGTTTTACCTACTATTTCTTGAACTTCTTGTTTGTGTTTGGGCTCTTCCTTTGAAATCCCTTGCCTCGCCTAAAAGGGCCTCAGTTCACCAGTCTGTAGTTGACTCGGCCCCTCCGTCTGAAAGGCCTGGATCCCGTTGGTCTACTTCTACCACGGGACTAGTGTTGAGACGTCTAGAGACTCGGCTTTCGTCCGATAACTCTTCAACTACTTTGAGACGTCGTCTCCAAATAACAGTATCTTAGCTTGGTTGGCCTCGTTGCGCAGATCTTGAATCTTCAGTTTTACATCCGGTCTGACCAGTCTTTTCTGAATCATGACAGGTGGACATAGCTAAATTGTTTATCTTCCTCCCTGAATGCTTATTCAAGCTGAATCAGTTTGAGTCTGACTGTCCACAAGTCTTAAAACACACGCTGTTTAGCTCTTGAACCTACTCCCCCTACACTTATCTCGTTTGTTCAAACAGGAAACTAACGGATGTAAATAAATAAGCTGCTTAATTTTGAAAGCAAGCTTTTGTTATCATGAGAAGAATTTTAGTCAAAGGCCCCAAAAGTGAAGTACAAGTTGTATTTGAAATTTGGTTTGTGTTAGCCTACCTTCGCGGGTTATCATTGACAGTTGTTCGTTAAATTGGACGACTTAGATTTGGAATAAACCTAAACTCTATACAGTAGGCTACTAAACACGCAGTGTTTAATTCTATCCTTCAGATTGTAGGGTTCTTTCCTGCACAGCATTTTTGTTACCTGGAGAATCACCCTTTATGTTACACCTCCGAATATAACCAGATAAGCCTGACAAGACAGACCGACAAGCTTCGAGCTGCGCAATTACCATATGAACGTTCTCAAAGAACGTCATAATTCCATCCCATACACTTAGCCCCGTTTACGGCGCGGTATCTGAATGGATATCTGAATGGACGGTTGTCAGTATAGCTCACCAGCATTGTGGCCTGTTGAGCTGTTATGTTCCTAAGTTTGGTGCGGCAAAAGTTGTCATTACATATCAACTTACGCAGTAAATAGAGTGAAAAAATATAAAGTATTTTATAAAACAGGCCAGGTTTATCTTAGTCTAAGATTACTTGTTGTTAAGGCAGTCATCTAACATGAAAAAGGTGTTTTGTAAACTTAAGGCACGGGCAACGCTCCTCTTCTCATAAGTTTCCGCACGGTAGGCGGGGTGATTGTGTGAAAACCTGGGAGGATAAGATTGAAATTTACTGTGGGAAAACTTGAATGTCATTGGAGCAGTGCTAAAAAAGGGGGGAGAATATCCTCAAGCCCACGGCTTTTCCGCCTGTGTGATATCTAGGCCGGTAGTTAGGAACAAGGTACTGAAATTGGAGGCGTGATGGTTTCTAGGGGCGAAATATTTATAAGAAATGCTAGTATACTAAAACGCATTAAGGCAATGGTAACTATTTAATAGGGAGTCACCGCGACCACGTTTTTTTGAACAGGGGCGCCACCATGCTACCTGGCTACGGGATGGGAAACATATCCTTAACCCCACCCTGGTCACGGTCACTTAGGTTTCCTGCCACACACCCTGCGAAAGTCAAGCTGCCCCCAAAATGATTTATGACATTACTCAGGATTTGTAATTATCAGGACAGAGGTGTATTGGCCATTCAAGGACAAGTTGCCGAGGCGATGTGGCGAGCACCCTTCAGTTCGCTCTGGTTTAGAGCCATTTGGGGTCAGTTTATGAAAAAAAGAACAACCTGAGTCTTTCACTGCCCCTTTAATTTCTCCGAAGCCCTCTCACTCTTGCATGATCATAACAGTGGCGGACTGGCGGATCCAGGGGCGCAACAGGTGCTCCCCTACTATTGGCCCTCATGAGTGCAAAAAGTTGAGGCAAAAAAAAAAACACACGAAACGTACGGATCCAGCAGGATTCAGTTCTTCCCCCTCAATAAGCCGTCATGGAAAAAATGATGACCATAAATATGCTCCAAAATGTGTCAAATATAGTACTATGTTGCATCTCAACCCTCTACCAAAAGCAAAAATCTTCCAGAGGGGAGGGGGACACCCCTCCACTTAATTACAGACCAATCTCCCAAGACAGCTATCAATCAAACACCGCGGCCCTCTATTGAAAATTCTTGACTGTATTGAAGTATGCCTCTACTCAAGTAGCAATAATTTGCAAACAAATTTAAGAGCGCAACAGGACATGACATCGTGGTTCCAGTGAGTGATCATTAAGTCTTGCAACCATCCCTCTAACCCGTTGCAGGCCGGACCACTTAAAATTTTAAAAGCGTTTTACATACCTACTGCAACTAACAATTTTTTTCTATTGCTACAAATAACGTAAGAACTACTTGAAAAAGAAAGCATTTCCGGACCGAGAACATCGTTGTCAGAAAATGACGTTAGTTTACCTAGGTAAACACGTGATACTGAAAAAAAATCCCCAATCACCTAGACACATGCGTGAATCCAAATCGTTAAAAGTCATAGCTTTTAAACAATCCTTAAAAATTCCAATCCCGTTCGATGTGTATGCGCTGAAATCACTCTGTCTCACAATAAAGCTGTCACGTGGTAGACCTATGCAGTAGCTCCATGCATGGCCTCTCTCTTTTTTGACTTACATCTGCTCGAGTAAACAGTGACTTTGTTGCCAGATTAAAACATTGTGTTTGATGCTTCTTGTGCACTTAATTGATTTCTCTTAAGTTTTTTGTATGTTAACATTAAATGTATTTGATTTACGTAAATTAAACGATTATTTTCAATTATTCTGCATTTTTATGCAGCTAAAAAACGTTAATGTTTAAAATAAACTACCGTGGAACCTCATTACAGGCAGAGTCGATATCCGAGCTGGGCCTCGACCTAGTGCCTTTTTCTGTGGAAGCAAACACGTACAGAAGGATTAGCGATGTTTATTGAGAAACAGCGGAAATGGGGAGGAAGTCCATCCGTTCGGCTGTTTTCAACAGCTCATTACAGTATTTCAGCCGATATTGCTTCAATTTTTACGTTTAAAACTTCGTTTTAGTACTACTAAGCAAGTAACGCATCGTAGTGAAACAAGAAAAATATAAAAATTGAAGCTGGAGGAGATATGTACGGCTAAATGTTCTGCCAGTTCTAGCCAACCCTGCTTATTTGTCATGTGTAAAAAAAAGGTGTTATCCGAGTTGGGCCTCGCTCATCCGAGTTGGGCCTAGCCGGATTTCCACAGGTTTTGTGGAATCGTCTTGGCATGATTGATTCAAATCTATGTTGGAAGTGCCCAACAAGGCTAGGACGTCCATAAAGTTTACTTTGCAAACTTTCCGTATCCAGAGAAACTTCTGAGGCCAGAGTATTTTTAATCAAAACTGTTTTTGCAGTCATTGCTTTGATGGTATTGGTCTGATTCTTCTGTAGTTTTATGTTCCTAGCTCTGGTGAGTTTTCTGACGCCAATCCGAATGATTTTATTGATCTGTGTTGTCTGCGACAATTGAAAGTTACCAGGCCTTTCATACTTAGCATATATTCCTTTGAGCTTGGATTCGTTCACTCAAAACTTTGTTCAACGGCTTCTGTACCTTATCAGTAAGGGACTGTCCGATGTCATCTGCTCCAGTTGTGCTTGTAATTTCTGAAACACGGCCTGTTGTATTTTGATCTTCGGAATCATATTCATTGACACCATAAGTAACAGATTATTAGGACCGAAGAATATTCTGCAGTTCTTGCTCAAAATTCAGGTCTTCGGGCTCCTCCGCTTCGGCCAGCTTTAAGCGTTTTGCTGATGGCTCTTGATCTCGTGGTAGGTCGTCCAGCAATTTGCTAAAAAGAGTATCAATTTGGCTTTTTTAGCCAAAATAGCCTGTGTCATTTGTGAGCTCGTCATTTGCTCTGGCTTGAGAAATCTTTGGAAGAGCTTAATTGGCTTCCTCACTTCATGAGAGAAGTTATAACTCGTTTTCGAAATCCGACAACCCCATAATAATATCTTACCTCTTCCTTCCTATATGGAAAGTATTCGTTTTACAGACAGAAATAACGAGAAGAATATTACTCCGGTATACTTTATAACCGGTTCTCTTCAATTTCCAGAATTCGCCCCTAAGGGGCACAACTTTCGACTGAATGATAGCCGACGCTCCTAGAATTCCCTTCTAAAAGGTATAATTACCTAGGATTTATGAACACTTTCAACTCGAATACGGGCATACAGTCACGTCTTAAGGGTACGGCATTGCACGAATTACAACCCTGACATGGCATCTAGAAGCCCCTTCTACAAGCCATAATAATCTGGGCTAAACACACACGTCTTCAAGTTGTCACCATGACGTTCAATTGGTGTAATCTTTACCTGCCAAGTGTGCATGACAAATCTCAAAGGATCTCAGAATTTCTTTTAAAGGGCAAATATCTGAGGTAACTTACTGAAGGGGTAGTGAATTCTGACAGCAGGACTTCTTATGGATGTGTACTGTGAGGTGTAGTAACAGATGAACACCGTCAACGATATGTTAGGAGTAGCTAGACTATGTGAGTAAGTTAGTCTAGAGTTACCTTCAAATCTCAGAAATCAAGAGAAAAAGATTCTTACCAGTGGAATACGAATGGGATACGAATAGGTAGGTAAACAGCAAGTAGCTTTTGTCTAGGTCTACAGCAGCATAAAACATTGCTAACAATGCCTTAGTAAACCGCGGTAAACCGCTTTCTGCATCACGAATGTAAAGAATGGTTACACCTGAATACTAATTGCACAATGCCACAGAAAAGAAGACACCTATATGTCTGCTCTCTGCGAGGTCTAGATGAACACTGATGCTGAATGGACAATTGGACAATCTCATGGGATGCCCACGTCTGTATGATGAGGACGAAGGATAGAATTTCGACCTTTACGTAAGCTATCTATTCTTTGGTATGCCACTTAACCAGAGGGTTGACATTAAGCTAATAGAGGCCAAGAGAAAACAGCTAAACTTACAGCTAAAAACTGAAACTTCGAAAAGTTTTGGGGATGTTCTAAGATTTTGCCCTACTTGTCCACAAATCGAGTTAAACCATCGGGGAGACTAGACAGCAACTGATATTAAATCTGTCTCTTTATCACGTCCTACGTGCCCAGCCGACAATATGTACCAGAAAACTCAACGGCGTAATGATTCTTTGCCGAAGGAAAGGGTTTATACCTTAATTAAAAAGTTTGTCTTTTTGAGATATTGTATCATGTCTCACGATGGTAAACCAACATATTTTTTGCCTCCACCAAAAGCATTAGGGTTTTTGTGCGTTTTCCATCTGCTGTGCATAAGAAATTTTCCAGATTTACACCACTTTTTCACAATTTAACCTCTTTTAACATCAGGTGCCCTCTGGCCACCAAAGAAAACTATCGAATTATCGGTTCTAATATGGGGCATCCACAGACCACCTATGAGGTCCGTCGGGATTACTTTTTTCGATCTAGCTTGTTTACGTTATTTTCACCATACGAAACGGTGACTCCAAATAAACCTAGCCTTCACCAACAAAGAAGGTTCTTGAAAATGGTGTTTGACATCTAGGGAAGAAAAATAGCACAGTTTACTAGGTCTCGTAGTTCCTCCGCCAGTAACCTAAGACGACATTTGGACTCTACCGAAAAACAACATTAGGTAACGCCGAGAAATTCCAAGTATGAAAGGTTTTTATGACTCCTAACCTGAAATAAGTGTTAGGAACTTTTAGGTTTTTGAACTGTGGTGATATCAAATGACTTTTTACCTCCATCAAAACAGTAGGACTCTTTATCTCGAAGGGAAAAATCTATACACCAAACATGATAAGTAAGAGAATAATCTGAATAACAAAAACTAAAAGATAAGTGTTTCCATGATTTTTAAACCCGGGCCTATGAAAATAGGAGACCAAACATTTTTAGGCTGTTTTTGAAAATGATATGGGAACAACTCTCTTTAAAAATTTGCATCACGCATTTATTGCATTGGAATTATTTATGAAATTATGCTTTTGAAAATACATGTTATTTTCTATCATTTTATCCTTTGAATTATATGAACATACAGCCTTTCCCTTTCGTTGGCGAAGAGACGGCAAAAGTTGGAAGTCTTTGCTTGAGATAACGTACTAACAAGCAGTTCACAGGCTTAACAAGTTACCCATCTGGTGAGCGCAGATAACCTTGGACAGCCAACGAAACTAATACGAAACGTTCTGTTAAATTAATAAGACAAATCTATATACCAAGTCTAAGTATCTATCAGTTCTATCCTGAAAGACCATGTTTACAAGTTTTGTTATCTCTAGTGATCACCTTAAATAACCTAAGACCTCCATAGAACAATAAGAACTTTCCTTAAAATATAGAAGTTAGAATACTTATTATGAAGTTAGTTAGTTAGATGAGGTTTAACGGCCCAGTTTCCAACCAATTGGATCAAGTAGTGCCGGCTACGGCCTTTTTTTCCAGTTGTGGCTCACTGGCTTGTTTTCCCTTACTCCATTGCTTATGCGAAGCAACACTCACAACGGCAGAAGGTTCCATTTTGAAAGCCTTTGGTATGACTCGACCTGAGAATCGAACCCGGGCCTCCCGTGTGAGAGGCGGATGCTCTACCACTAGACCAAACACGCTGTGTATGAAAGTATATTATGAAAGTATACTTTACCGCTATCTTAGATAACGTGTTTTAAGCAATTTACAAGTTGTTCATAAGTTTCAGCTCTGTTAACCGCAAATGACAAAGCTATATACCAAGTATAAAAGTATTTATCATTCCTACTTTGAAATACCATTTTCACAAAATCTTCGTTGTTTTATCCCTGGGGATCTCAAATGACCCCTAACCTTCCTCAAACAATAAGATTCTTCCCCTGAATATGACAAATATAAATGTCCAGTTTGAAAAAAATTATGAAATGTATCTCAGGATAACGTGTTTAGCAGTTTTCTTGGTTCCCATATAGTCTCACCTTTGGGGACTTCAAATAACCTTTGACCTCTGACAAAAAAAATGCATCTGTTGTTTTCTTCCTTGTGATATGTTTACAATGTTTAAGATTTAAGAAATCTGCTGCCATAAAAATAACCTTCGACCTACGGAAGAAAACAATGCGCTTATTTCGCTTAATAAGATGACTGTATATACCAAGTATGAAAAGTATCCGCCATTGCTAACTTGATATCGTTTTAACTACCTAAGCGAAACAAACACGCCAACATATATACTCCCACACCCACATCTACAAACACATACATACCCCATCCAGCGTGATTGGTTAGCTTCCTGTCGCCTTCGGCAAAGAATCATAATTTCGAGCAAATGCTCGACTAGATCAAATTGAGATTTTACCTTTATTACAATGATAATAAATTTATTATGGAACGTCATTTTGCCAGCCGACGAGCTCCCACTTTTACCAGCCTTTTAAGGTATAGGTTACAGTATACGCGGTATAACCCTGAAATGGTTCGGCATTACCTAAAGGATAAGTTGTTACGATTGAGCTTAATTTCTCAAGGTAACTTATTTAGGAGTGTCACAAGGCTCTATTCAAGGCCTTATTTTCTTTTAATTTAGATCAATTGTTTATGCTCAGCACAGAGTTGTTAACTCCAGTCATACGACTTGGTCTCCAGTCAGTCTCGATTCGCTGTTTTCGTGACTCGTTACTTGACTTGGAAATATGAACAAAAACTTGACTTTGAATTGCCAAAAGGGTATGTTACCAACGCAGATCACTGGCTCGCCAAACTACCCTATTGACCTTTATAGAATCCAATCAAAGGATCAATTTGCGTGAAACACCCAACATACCAAAATCGTGCTGTGATCACACGTTTTGATTCTGGACTTGTGTAAGGCCGATTTTCAGTCAGAGGGGAGCGTGCGGGCCTCTCACAAAGTTAACACAGCCCTAGCGGGAAAATACCGACTGAAGAATCCTGAAAAATGGGAAAAATCGTTCCTTGGTGTTTCACAATTTTTTTTTTTTTTTTTTGTGTCGTCTTGGTTTTTGAACTAACAACAACTCCGAAGCTTGCGTAAAGTTTAAAATTATTAACGAAAATTTTTCCTTTAGTTGGTGAATATCGAATAGGGAAGATTCTTTGCGTTAGTGCCACTTACGCAAATATTCGTGCGAAAATTTTCTTGATGAGTCCGTCCCATAGTTCAAAACTGCTGCACTCAGCTACTCTATACATGGTACGCAGTGAGGGCAGCAGCGGCAATTGTCCCCGCCCGAAAGAGCAACTTTTAAAATCATCGAGCTGTATAAGCTTCGTTAGTAAGATGCGGTTTTACTAGTCATTTTCTAACCAATTGGTTTAAGTCGATATATGCTTCTGAAATATTACAATAAAAACTACTTAAATGCAACTTGAAAGTCATAGAAAGCTAAGTGAGAATTTCTACAGTAAGGAACATGTGCGTAACATCCATTGGGATGCATTTGGTTTCTATATCTATTACACATATCGCTGAAACGTCTTATAAATGACATTTCCTCAGTGCTCATCAATCCCGAGTGTTTGTTTGTCTTCAGCTAGTTTCTATTGGAAGATTACGTTGGGACTGTTGTTCTAATGCCTCAGGAAGACGTCACCTTCATCTATCTGCCCCTCCACCTTCTTCATGATCCGTTATGATATTAGTGGGACGGAGTAAGACTACAATTTAAAAATATCAAACTGTAATTTTTGTGTTCTGCTTATTATACATTCAATGCCATTTGATAAAACTTTATTGTTCATTCTAATGCCCATAGTTTTCAAGTATCTAAAACTTCCTGGGGCTCTGTCACCTGGATTCAAATTTAGGCGTTGCCCTGAATTCTAACAGGGTCTCTTAAGTAGGTTCCTGCATCCTGCCCCATGTTTGGTTTTAAACTTACATTAAATCTGTATACGTCCTCTCCTCTCCCCTATGCAGTGTCCTGGTTACCCACCTGATATTTAGAGCTTCTTTGGAATTGTTCTTGGCATGTTACCCTCTGAATGATGGTTTTCTCTCATCAGATTCTGCCCCCCCCCTTCCTCGCCGAAAAAAAATCCTTTACATGTCTTGAGTTTACCTTTTTCTTCATTTTTCCAGTATGACAACATGATCGCTGTGATGCTATTAGATAATGGAAGTACCAGCTCGAATTTAATGTAGGAGACATGGGCAAGGGAAACAAACTTCAAGTGTCATCATGAAGAATGATGAAAATGCTCTAGGTTTTGCCGTTACTCACTGTCAACAAATTTTCCTTCAATGTTGGAAAACAAGACTTCAGATTTTACTAAAATAAATGACCCTTTTTAAAGGCATTCCATCTCATGGAACAATATAAATGTACAGAGTACAAACTTTCTCGAGGTATATACACTCTATTAACGTAGCGAGATCACATATGGATAGTAATCAAAGAGGTACCTGACGTGATTAGAGTAAGAAGTAATGTAAGAAACTAAGAGCCGAGTAGCACATTGAAGATCTATGCAATATTTTAATCCTCCTTCATCTCATTAGCTTGCTTATATGGGAATTGCCAGCTAGTTGCCATTTCGACCATGTATTGTTACTTCAAAGGCATGCTATTCTTCCCATTTGCTATGTCCCTTCCACAGATCACGCAAAGCCCCTTCGATCACTGATTGATACCCCTGTACGGTCCTTATATTAAATAACAGTTTAATTTTTTTCCTTGTAAAACACTGTTTACTGTTTTCCAACAGGGATAAAGATGCTTTATCTCAACCCTTCACACTATCCCAACTTGCCCACACACAAATAAAAGGCTCGTGTTTGACACTTTCTTTTCCTTGTCGAAGGCGAAGTAATCTTTCCAATCACGCTGGCGAATGTAGCGTGTGTGAACGTACGTGTATATGTGTTTGTGACGCCTAGCTTCTAAATACGGTACATCAAGATAGTTGACGGATACTTTTAATACGTAGTATTCAGTATAATTATTTTAGGAGAAAGAACCTTATTGTTTTTGGCCGAAGTCAGAGGTGGATTGAGGTCACTAGGGGTAAAATATCTAAAAGATTATAAACACGATATCTCGAGGTAGACAGCAAGAAAACGTCCATACTCAAAATGTGGATAAGAAATTGTCAATGAATGAACCGTATCGTTTTTAAGTATAGGTTCAAGCGTATCTGAAGTCACCTGATGTCAAGCTACCAAAACTGAAAAACTTGCTTGTAAACAAGATATACTAAGATATAGATGATGGATAGTTTTCACCCTTGGCGTATAAATTTGTCTAACAGGTAGAGAACTGTTGTTTTTAGGAAATATCAGATATCATTTAAGTTAGCCAGGGGCACCGGTGTATCCAGGGGGCAGCAGGTTGTGCCCCCTCCCCATTGAAAAATTAGGAAAAAAAATGAAAAAAGGAGAGAAAAAATAAAGAAAGAAACGAAAAAGAGAGGCGAGAAAAGAGGAGATTTTTTTAATGACCCCAAAAGACGTTTAAGCTGTAGATTTCTGTAGGGGGTAGTGTGAGGTGTGTTTTCGACCAAGTGATGGATCTATTGTAATCCTTTTCTATCACAAATGTTTCTCAAACCATCAGAAT
>WURT03662045.1:0-18079 GCA_009936505.3 Holothuria glaberrima | reverse complement strand
TTACTGCAGTCCACTGCCACATTTTTGACAGTGTTGAACCCTGGATTCAGTGCGTGATATTATCATTTCGAGGGATTTATATGGAGTTACAATGTCAAATATGTCATAGTCTTAATGTTTGCATAACCCACTAGAGCCTTTTTTGCTGCACAAACAGTTACAGAAATGAGTGGCTTTAGGCCAAGTCACATGAATCAGATGTCATTCTCCCTTGCTTCAACTTCTGTGGACTTAACTTGTGTGTCCTACTTCATGTATACCCTACTAAATCATGTGACAGCCTATTTTTAGATTTGAATTGTTCAATTTATTCAGAAGAACTCTTTGGTTTTCCAGCTTTTAGGTGCATTTTATTTTTTGTGCACTGAAAGATACTTGTTGATAGCTAGGATATATATTTAGCTGTTTCTCCCTTTAGGGTGCAATTTAACTTGTTCCAGACCATACAAATTCTTCAAACTATGTTTTCTTTTGTCCCCTTCATCCAGTTAAAAACTACATCAGTCTGTGGCACCTCCCAAACTAGTCAGGGTAACCCTGATATTAGGGGACGTGTTTACATTTGATCTTATCACTTACCCCTAACGTCAGGACCGATTACATGAAGAAAGTCACTTCCCAACCAAGAAAATGTGGAGGGTCAGTCAGGGATAAGAATGGTCATCTGATATGAATATCCATACCATTGCGAATGTTTAGCCAATGGGAAAAGTGGATGGCAAACAACTTCTTATTAACAAAAAAATGTACCTTTTTCATTGAATCCAACCCTTACCAAGAAGTCTAGCACATGAAAGGATGATAGCATTTGCTCCATACCTGTCTGAAAGCCTCACGCCTACATCATCATGGATAAACATTGAAAATGTTCGAGATTTGTTTGTTGCAGCTGAGTTGTTCACTGCAACCAAAACCACAGGCGCTCGTAGCGTTATATATACATAGGTCTTTACATACATTGTGCATACATACACACTGTACTTATATGTAGCACTGCAAACGCCCATGACTCCAACCATGCACGATGTCAATGTCATTGGTTAGAACCCGTCAGGTGACCAATGGTGATAGAGCTTCTCATAAATATGTATATTTAGACTCGAAGCTCCACCTTCACTGGAAGTGAAAATCAGTACTATATACTCCCTGACCTCGAAGGATATGCACCACCAAATGAAGCATGCCCTCGATGTCAGGTTACCCTGACTACTCCCAGACAGGCATACTGCCAGGGCATTACAGTTGGGAAGGGGTGGGGATGTTAATGCTGTCTTTTGCCTACTTAAGGAAGAAAATGCTGATAGAGAAAATGATCATATCAAGGCCAAAGCTAAAGGCTGTGTAGGTGGGGTGAAGTGGGCAGGGGCCCATTGAGGGTCCCTAGTTGGTGTCCCAACACAGAAAACGTTGCCGTTTTTGGTATTTTGTGCTAAAAGGGCCTTCAATTCCATCAGTACTGTGTCATATGATTTGTAAAGGAAGATGTGGACTTCAAAATGGGGATAAACAATATTGCAATGAATAATACTACATGAATGTGGCAATGAATAATACAGATAAGTCTCAAGATTTTGAAGATAGGTTAACTTGTGTATCATAATTTAGCTGTTGAAGTAGTATACTGTTGCCTATTTGTCTTCACTTTGCATATTGGGGAAGGATGGGGTTTTCTACAAGGTGATCCCTGTTGTTTTTGGTGGAGGCCAAAGGTCATTTGGGCCAACAAAGGTGAAACTGTGAAAACTTTGTAAGCTCAATATCTCAAGTTGGGAAACTTTGTTGATTTTCATATTTAGTGTGTAAGTGTCCCATATTAAGTTCAAAAAGCTTTATTTTGGTGAAGGTTAAAGGTCATTTAGAGGCCACGAGAGGTCAAAATGTTTTTTTGCAGTTTTGAAGTACATTTATTGAAAAAGTTGGTATCTTATGAAAAAAGTTTGATAAATTTCATGGAGTGGATAGATTCTTTGTTCTTCAAAAGTGGAGAGCAGAATCATGCTTCTGCCCCCAGTTGCCTGACTAGATAGGCTTTTGTTCCATCAGTCCCTGCTTCCTATATGGGCTAAGAAGAGAGGAAATTGGTGAGAAAACTTTTCTGGACTTGCTTAATTTATTTGAAGTGATGCAACAGCCCCTTTAAGGCCCTTTAAAATACACAGGTTTCCTCACAGAAGTTAGGAAATGTATTTTCAATATTTTACTGATTTATGTGTATGATCACAGCTGTCACAGGTTGACACATCTTTTTTGTTTTTTACATTTTTTTTATGTAAAGGATAAAGCTCTTTAGGGAAACATGTAGGGAAAGTTTGTGAGAAGTTAATGTAAAACATTCTACAGAAACAGTTGAATGATTGTGTGGAATGTCTGCAATCACAGTATAGGCCTCCTTCAAAGAATGGTTTTGCAGGAGTGTGTTAGGGATTGTACAGGAGAAAATGAGCTTATTAGCAATGGTATACAATGCATGCTGGGTAGGAAAATGCACCACCACAGTGACTACCTCCGCAAGACTAGTATTTTATATTTAGTCAGGACAATTTGGGAGTTAAATATCATAGTTCTCTCAACATCAATTGTGGGTCAAAGGAAATTTGTTTTACAGGAAAAGTTCTTCTTGAAGTGAATCTTTTAAACTTGGACCAAAAAGTCTAAATAACATTATGTTTAAGTGTGGCAAGGAAAGGAAGCGGCCGCTCAGAGCAACGGTATCTGTCAAAAGACATCTGCAAACTTGATCAGTTGGCATAACAAAACCCAGGATTGTGTATTTCAGGACTCACTGTATCCTGGTGGGTGTGGGATGGAAAGGAAAGTGTGTTGTTGAAATAGCGAAATGAAATTGCCAAAATTTCTTGATAGTATGTCAGATACATTGCTGTTTCAAGTATCCTGGTTGCACTCATGACAGTTCACAGGAAATCCCTAAGATGCAATGGACAAGTCCCTCCCTCCTGCCCCTGTCCTTGTCCCTGCCCTTCCCCTACACGTGAAAATAGGGACATGTGTCAACTTTTAAAGAGGTTTAGAAACAAAATTCTTTCCAACTGTACAAAATTGACACTGTTTTTATGGAAGTTTGAAAGTTTTTTCACAGATCAACCACCACTTATTGTCAAGTCAATTAAGGGATAATGTAGTTTGGAATTTTTTACTCATATTTAAGTTTTGATCAAAGGCTGCTGTGAAAACTATTTAGGGGACTATTTTAATGGGGGAGGGGGTGGGGAGTTCACAAGGTGTTTTGCCGGAATCGCCAGGCCTTTTAAGAAAAATTTTGCCCGAATTTCTAGAGGTTCTGTCCGAGGTCTTAGGATTGTCCAAAAATTGGGGTGGCACAGTACCTTCCCATCCCCATATACCTTTGGCAAAATCTTAAGTCAAACAGTAAAGAGTGTAATACTCTCTTTGTGTGATTTTTACAAAAGGCACATTATATTGCAATGTAGTACTGTATCTGTATACAATTCTATAGTACTGGTGAATCCCCACAAAACTCCTACACACTAAAGTACACAACTACAAGTGAGTGTTACTACTTTGACTACAAAAACATGGAATGCAAAAAAGGAAAGAAAATATGCTGCTCCCTGTTGTAAACCTCAGTTGTGTATAACTTTAGTTGTAAGAAATGATAGCTACTGTTCATGGTACACATACATACTAGTACTCTCAAAAAGTACCTGAGTAGTACTCAAGTAATGAGTGCATTTTTGAGTACAACTTGCAGTACTGGTATAAAGTGCTCAATACTATTAAAATGGTAGTCTCTCAATGAGTGTCAATACCCCATTATTCCTACAGACACTTCAGGCTTTTGAATGATTGAGGTGCCAAATTGCCAATTTGGAAGAATTCCTGAAGTCAGTATTGAAAATATTAAGGGTTGAGACTGATAATTTGTACTTCCT
This sequence comes from Holothuria glaberrima, assembly GCA_009936505.3. Lineage (NCBI taxonomy): Eukaryota > Metazoa > Echinodermata > Holothuroidea > Aspidochirotida > Holothuriidae > Holothuria > Holothuria glaberrima. The sequence continues at coordinate 14,168 of WURT03662045.1, read as the reverse complement.
TATTATTAAAGGTGGAAAATTTCTATTTAGGTACCTTGCGTAAGCCTTTGCAGTGATTGAGGCATGTGCAGAAATATCTTAATTTGTAATTAATACCATGGCAGGCTACATTTTATGTAGCTTAATTGTATTTCCTTTGCAAATGATTTCTTTTGATAAACTTGAAAAGATGCAATTTACTGGACACATGCTTAATAGCTGAAGTATAAAATGTTTAGACATTACGTACAATGATGATGTTTGCATTTGTTATTCCTTTTGCCCTAAAACAAACAGTAAAACCAGAATACAAATATAAACCTTGTATAAATCCTGATATCTTGAGAGCTTAATTTTCACCAACATTTACCTAAAATCCTTGTTCACTAAAGTAACTTCAAACTGTTTTAATAGTGTGCTGCTCTTGAAGAAGGACAAAATGAGAGAGGAAATGAAACCAGAAAAACAGTAATATCTTTGTGATCTTTTATTAAAAAAATTCACCCCAAGAGATATTTTTGTTTATTGAACTACTAGTAGACCTTTCGCATTGACGTCAAACAACATCATTTTGGATGCAAACAGTGAGGCACACTGTTTGCACGATTTAGATTTCGCACCCTCATGCACTTAAGTGCATATCCCCATTTTACACTGATAAGCTATCTGCATTTGTTGGAATGTTGCAATGATAAACACTTGCCTCATTGGAGGGCACCTTTTCTGTTCTGTGACATCATATGCATAATTTCTATATAAGCCATCACCAACAAACCCACACCACCATTTTTGCATATGTTCTACTTGTCGCAGAAACCAACATTAAAATGGTGAGCTTTGAATATATGGAACATATAAAATATAAATATGAAATTCTTACGGAGGAAGAACAACCATACAGGTGCATGTCAATCCCTTATATCAGTGCTTGTCAAATTCATGTAATATTGTGTAGTTAACTATCATCCTTTGACAATGCAATATAAAGTTCAAAGGTCAGACTAGAGAATTAGACCAGATTGTTGTTCAGTACAAAAATTTGCATGAAGCTGAAATCATTACAGGCACATTATTGATTACAAAAGAAAGAAAAGTGCCACAACAAATGTACACAGCAGCAAGAAGAAAGTGACAGTTGGGTGCGATTTCTGGGATGGATGTGACCCACTTCCACCTGACCCATTTCCACCTGACTTATTTCTATCTGACCCATCTCCTTCTGACCCTTTTCCACCTGACCCATCTCCCTTTGACCCATCTCCATCTGACCCATCTCCTTCTGACCCATTTCCATCTGACCCATCTCCATCTGACCCATCTCCTTTTGACCCATCTCCATCTGACCCATCTTCATCTGATCCATCTTCATCTGACCCATCTTCATCTGACCCATCTTCATCTGACCCATCTCCTGACCCATTTCCATCTGATGCTCTTCCGTCAAAATCAATTGCTATGCCATTAGTACCTCTGTTTATACTTGAATGCATGAACACTTGACCTGTAGAGGACAGAAAAATAAAAGTTTTAAAATATTTATGTAAAATATATGCAATAAGAAGAGTGTCCCCTTCAATAAAGTCTGAAAAAATGGTCTGTTAGACTGTATAAAACTAGATTCAATCTCTTCCTACAGCTTAATCATTTAGATAGATAGACAGACAGACACAGACAGACAGACAGACAGACATTTAGGTTTAAATTATTTTTTTTTTTTACATTTTTAGGTTTCTGGGGTTCTTTATCATGGAATCATTGAATGCCCTATTGTTGTATGTACAAAATCTGCTACACAGAATTGGATTTTGTGTAGCAATGTGTCCATTTTGTGTAGCAAAATGTGATGTGATAGGCCTACCAGATAAACTATTCCCTGGGTATAATGTGTGTAAGGAATGGGTGTAAAGGTACTATGTATGTAATAACAAGAGCACACTTTTTGTCAACTTTAGGAATACAATTTTTTTAACATGTTTTAGTAATGTTGAACAATTGTAAATTTGAATATATTTTAAAATAATTATATTCTCAGGTATGAATGTGCATGCGTGCATGCAACACTCAATTTGAACTACCTTCGTGGGGTCTCATGATATTGATCTTATTTTATCAGCTCGTGAGGATGACAAAAACTTGCTACTTAAAAAGCTTGAAGCTTTTGAATAATTGACTGTAAAGACACTCTGTGACCTCTTAGTCGATCCATAATTTTAACAGGGCCATTCATGTTTACAAACAGAAAAGTCACAGCTGGTCCACAAAAGATGTGATCAGTCTTATAATTATGCTCTCCTAACAGTGAAAGGGAGCTAAGCTGCCTTCAGTGGCACCCTGCAACATTTATGTGTAACATGTTTGTGGAACCTTACATTCATCCATGCATCTTTGTGCATGCTATATGCTAACCTGTGTCTACTTTCACATAACAGTGGAAACCTAATTTACTTTGCCCATCTTTACTTGAAACTTTCTTATGTAACCCTCACCTACACTCTGTAAAATTCTGGAAAATGGTCAGGTAGAGCCAGGTGTAGAGAAAGGCTTTTACTTGTGACTAAAATCTACAAGACAATTTGAATATGAAGAGTGGGTAGCAAATTGGGGTTGGGTATGATGATAGCAATAGGCTTGATTGAATGCTGTTCTGTATTTGAATTACTGTGTGTAATGTTAACCACACATGTATCCCATAAAGAAGGGGAGAACAATAGACATGGCATGTATTTATTGGTAAATACAAAGTTCTTCTGAGTGGACCAATAGACAATACTGCACAAAATTCCTCAACCATTTTACCCTAATATCTCTGTAGCAGAGTTCAGTTGGACACCAAAATTGTCTGAAGGGTACCCAAGCTTTAAGGATAGACAATGGGGTTGCAGAATTGAAATGTGTTGTTGGTAAAAAACAATTCGGTAAACCAATAATAAAAACATTGTTGATTAAGTTGGTTCCAGGGTTTCTCAAAGTTGAACTTATGGAAAATGGGATTGATGTAATCACCTGAACTATCACAGTGAATGGGTTGCTCAAATAGGGGTTTCAAAATATCAGTATGAGCAGTACCAAAATGGGCATTGGGCTGTACTTTGCCCACCTCTACCCTAGGAACAAAGAGCAATGTCAATGTTTTTTTTTTCTCTCAAAAAATAGATAAATGATATCTTGTAGAGTTTCAGTTTTGATTGGACATGTTTCAAATAACCTTCAATGACTTGGAAATTAACCAGTTAAAAGCTGCAAAACTCGCAGAAGAAAGAAAGGATAATAAGCAGTAACTAACCATCCATTACCATCCCACCCCAGGCAAGTATAGGTGTGTATTTGTTTGGGCTAGTTAGATTAAAGAATGTGCCATCTCCGCTGTTGCCTTCAAGCACACGTATAAAGGAACAGTTTAAGGTGCCATCTTCAAACAACACCTTAGCATCAGTAACACCAATCTGGTCAGAAACAGGAATAAAGAGAAAGAAACAAGAAAACAGTCTCATTGTAAAAAACTGTCCAGAGAAATACATTATTGTTAAAAACTTGAACAGTGACATATAACAGTGTCACCTCAGAGCCTTCTTTTAAATCAGTCATAGAAGTCATTGATGGGAGAACTCTCAGAGAGGGAAATACCACATACTTTGTTCTCTGAATAAGGCCAGATCGAGAATAGTTTACTGTATGTTTTACCTTGGAGCACTGTAGCAGTGCCAAACCACCATCCTGTGAGAAAAATGTTGCTGCAGTTTGTGTGCATGGACCAGTATCTTAATTGGACAACACTGCATTCTATTTAACATGCAGTGATGCATGTAGACTTCCCAGCAACAAAACTTATCACCTTGGAAACATGTCAGCAAATAAAACAAGGTTGCTTGTGGAAATAATTATTTTTGGGTATGTGTAGACACTTAATGTGATAACTATTTAGATACAGATCTGTCTTTAACATATATGTTAAGGCCCCATGTAGATCAATAATTGAGGAGTTTATGTGAATTGGAAAATGATTACAGCAGTCAACATCTGTGAAGACTAGGTAATCCAACTTTACATTGAAACTTTGCACTGATTCAGTGGCGTAGCTATGGGGGGTTGGGTTGGGGGGGGCTGGAGTGGCCTAGGCCCCCAAACTTCTGTCAGTCCCCCCTAAAATTTTCAAGGCTATGTGTTAAAAGTCTTAATATCACTGATGGATTAGGCCTATCATTCAAATTTCTATCTTTCTAAATTCTCACTCCTTTCAAATTGTCAAACTTCCCAATCTAAACAGGTTAGAAACACTCCTAGGCTATGACAGGTTTCTGTTTCCGACAAACCAAGGCCTTTGACATTTTGATGTATTGCAACCTATAGGGTATCTGAATGAAGCTACGTTCCATTTACCTCTGAGATAAATATCGTGTATGCCACTTATGCAATGGTGTTGCGTTTGTTACTAGCACTTACTGCACCAAATGGAGAATAGCATCACCCCAAAACCACATGCAGGGGATCCCAGAATCTGTTGGGGGCAACAGGTAAAGCGTGATATCAAAAGGGCATTTGCAATGAAAGGGCACATATGTAGATTGATCAAAGGGCTCTCCACCTCTTTATAATGTAGCAAAATTAACAGACTGATAAAAATAGCGCAGTGGAGTGTATTCATTTGGTTTTGTAAGCTTTTAAAAACATCAATAAATGGCATTGATTCATGCATCTGTGAGCATGCAGTACGGTACATCTGTCCTTCCAACAACCCTGTTAGAAGTCTAGGGATAAAAAATTCTGGAAATGTCGTAGATCGTTCACCTAATTTTTATTACCAGGATGATTTTGGGTGTTTGGGTCTTCAGGAAATAGTATGCACTCCAAAATCAAGGTTAGCTAGGGTTCAGATTCTCGAGGCAACTTAGGTGTGGCCTTTTATATTCCTTTACCAAAAACAAGGAAAAGGTCCTGAACAATGTTTTTCAAAAATATTACATTTCAAATGAGCTGAGTTTGCTATTGGCCCCTGCCCTTAACCACCCTGGAAAAATTCTTGTGGAATGTTCAAATAGTTGCTCGTTCATTTAAATGTACCAAAGGCACGTGCCAGGTGGACCTTGGGTTTGGCCCCCTCGATATGTGCTCTCCTTCCCCCTCCCGTTGTGAATTTCTAGCTACGCCACTATGCTGATTCATTATGAGAGCCATAATGTGATTCTTGAACACTATGCAGATAGACTGTGGACTAGTTCATGACCTATCCCCCAAGGCTCCACATAATATAACTCTCATATGTTGATCAACCAAATTACCTTTACTTACCAACATCTGGTGATTGTTTCTTCGACTAGTTTATCATTCCGAGACCTCACAACCTCTTGCGCTGATGTGCAAGCATAGACATCACTATCCATCTGTTTAAAAAAGTATGCAATACCTCAAACAGTTCCACTGAAATATATAGGTTGTACATGTTCACATACAGCTTTGACTGCACAAAAAAAGCTGCTTTTCAGACTCCACTATTGTATCACCAAAGTTGGGAGTATCATGTTACCAACCACTTCACCATGGGCTGTTTTTAACCTTCACACAAAGATTTTTTTCACTCAGGTTACAAAAAAAACAAAAGAAAAAAAAAAGAAAAGAAAAAAAGAAAAGAACTCCATAAAGAAGGCAGGTCTAGCATGGCTGCCAACAGTGATAAAACCATGGTTACATTCTACTCTAAGTACACTTGAAGTTAAAAAATGAAGTTAGCAATGGCAACATCCTGTTTTATATGTGTACAGTGGCAATCTGAAGGGCAATTCTGTGGTGTGAAAGTAGTTTGTGTCAATGAATTTTGTCTTCAAGCCCACTACTTCACCTGAACTGTATTGTATGTCATTACTCTGGTTACTACTGCATGTACACTCATAGTAATGGACAGGAAATGTAGAAGTGCTGATCATTTGAGGTAGGCCAACTTGTCATGTTTGAAATAAGCCAGTTCATAGTTATTACAGCACATGCATAGTGGCTTCATTTCATAGATCATATGGGTACAGAATGCAGTTAGTAAATGTCATTATAAGATACATAGTTACATTATTCTAATTGTGCTTTCAGATGCACAGTTAACGAAATATAACACCAAAGACTTTTCAACAAGAAAATTTCAGAGTTATTATCGAGCACAGTGCACAATTTACGAACCTAAGCAAATGTGTATGTACCCATATGACCTATGACCTAAAGCCATTGTGCATGCAGTGTCATATTTGAAATGGCTCATTCAGTCAAATTAAGGTCAAATGAGACTGACAGCAATATTTTACTTTTTGTGAGGTTGTTATTGAGAAAATTGTGCAATCTTGAAACAAAATAGATCTGAAATGATTTTCTTTTGACTCCTTGAATCATGTGTAACTGAAGTACTCATCATTAGTTACCATTTTCCCACTCTTTGAGAACCCCATTGCTATGTAGGTACTTGTATTAGCCCACAAGTAGATGAAAAGAGAAGTGTTATCTGGAGTGAGACACCAAGAAGAGAATGCTGTACAATTACCAGCTACACCAGGATTGCAACCAGCAGGGATGGAGTAGCAACCTTTGGTTCTGCAGACACTGGTGCCCTGTAACAGAGGAAGAGCAAATGTGCTACAATATGACATTAGGAAACAGGAGCGCTTGAAATTTGACCAGTATGTGTTGCTATATTGACTGTAAGGAGAAGCAAACCCATGGATTTGTAGTAAACCACTAGTAGAGTCTAATATATATTTTAAAGGGGCTTATTGAGTTGGTTCACAAAATTCAGGATTTTTTCAGAACTGTTGAGATTTACTCACATCTTGATGGTAAATGATCAAACTAAGAAATTCTGCACATCTTACGCACGACTGAAATGGCAATGATAGTGTAATTAATGATTAAAATCATTTATTACAACTTTGTGACCAGACACTTGTTATCATTATGCGGTAATCATATGCAATCGCTTTCTGCAAAAACAAACAATTTCTCACATTTTCAGTAACTGTAGGAAGTGAAACATGAGTAATGAGGCTAATCAGAAGCATTGTCATGCAATGATTTCCTACAAACTCGTCACAAAAATAATCGATGTCAACTCAATGAGCCCCTTTAACACATTTTCGGAAAAAGCTAGTCAAAACAGCATTGCCCCAAATTTTCATGAATTTTCCAATTATTTTTTCACACACACATTAAAGTAGCCATTTCCTTGTTTTCAAAAAAGAGAATGCTTCAACAATCATAATGAAAAAGAGCCACATTGTAAGAACATGTCTCAGTCATTGCACACAGAATTCACACCAACATATACTGTACTACATTAAAGGTCTTTAAAAGCAGTCTATTTCCTGTTGATACAATAGCATATTGGCCTTTATACATTGGATGTATTGAAGTAATTTAGGAAAGTATCAGCAGTTTGAATACTTAAGGGGAGTCGAAGGGTTGGGCAACTCCAATATTTTTGAAGTCTTGTGCCTCTGGAAATAGAAGTTACAAGTCCAAATGAAGTCATGCCTCTTAGAATGATGTCATAAACTGCTGTATAGGTATTGTTTTGCCTACCCTCTATATGCATACAGTACCTCTTCCAATGTGGAGGAGGGGATTGGGGGATTGCAAAGAACCTAAAAATAGCATACATTTGCCCAAAAGGAGCAAAATTCCCGCCCATCCAGGGATGCAGCCATCGCCTTGTACTCATATGAGCCCAGCAATGACTATTCATAGAACAGTAAGCCTTCACTATAGGTGTTTTAACAGCTGAGTTTGTGGGAGATCAATCTTGAAGAAATGTAGCACCAAGTTGAAGTGAAACTCTTGACTGAAAAAAGAAGAATATAAAGAGCCACATTTTCTACAATACTTCATTAAAACTTGCCGAAAACAACAAATGCTTTTCAAAACAATATGGTCTTAATGCACTTTTTGACATTATTGAAACTTTTCCAGGAATGTGCACATCCAAAGAAAAAAGTGGAATCACAACTCCTCTTTCTTTGATGTACACTTAGTACTTGCCATAGCCTAATATAGTGGTTCCCAACCTTTTCATCTTACTCCCCTTTCACCTAATGGGGTTGGGCAAATGCGTCCCCCCTCCCCATCTATGGCAAAGTATTGCTATGAATTAAAAAATTAAAGAAAAAAAAAATTAAACTGTCAGATTTTGTGGCATCTGGTAATAAATACATAATTCACATACTTTGTAGTGTATCTGAGGAGAAAATTTTAGACCTCTCCAACTTGTTGACTTCATCTATTGCATTTCCTTTCTTTGTGTTCCAATATGAGGGCTAGTCAAGAGGAAACCTTTTGGAATTTTGTAAGGTCCCAGACAAACTTGAGTGTCTCATTTTTTTTCTTTGCTGAAGGAAAATGGAATATATGCGATGGTGATTTTGTGTGCGTGTGTGTGTGTGTATGTGAGTTTGTTTGGCATTCATATTGAGGACCTGAACAATGGATTCCAGGTCCTTAGAAGGAAATTCAGTAGATTTCTCAAGTCTTCGGAAGTTTAACAATCAGTCTATTGTTACAGTTAGGGTTAAGGAAGAAAACACAAAGGAAATAACAAAGAGGTCCTCAGATTGTATGTAAAGTCGACTTGTGTGTGTGTATGTGACGGCTTTGCTTGTAAACACAATATCTCAAGAAGGGTAACTCCAAGGGATCTCATACTTGGTATGTGAGTTAGCCATCTTGAGTAGATGATCCCTATTGTTTTTGGTGGAGGCCAAAGGTCATTTGGGGACATCAGAGGTCAAAAGTTGAAAACTTTGTAAACATGATATCTCAAGAAGGGTAACTCTGAGGGATCTCATACTTAGTGTGTAGGTTAGCCATATTGAGTAGATGATCTCTGTTGTTTATGCTGGAGGTCAAAGGTCATTTGGGGTCAGCAGAGGTCAAAAGGTCAAAATCTTGTAAACACAATATGTCAGGAAGAGTAACTCTGAGGGATGTCATACTTGGTGTGTGGGTTGGCCTTATTGAGGAGATGATCCCTAATGTTTTTGGTGAAGGTCAAAGGTCATCTGGGGTCACCAGAGGTCAAAAGGTCAAAATCTTGTAAATAGGATATCCCCAGAAGGATAACTGAGGGATCTCATACTTAGTATGTGGATTTGCCCATATTGAGTAAATGATCCCTATTGTTTTTGGAGGAGGTCAAAGGGCATTTGGGGTCACCAGAGAACCAACGGTCAAAACCTTGTAAACACTAGGCTATATCTCGAAGGATAACTGTTAGTCTGGATCTCACCCAAGTCATGTGGGTTGTTTGTGGTGAGGAGGTACTTCCTTTTGGTTATTTGGGGTCACAAGAGGTCAAAAGGTCAAAACCTTGTAAACAATATCTCAAGAAAGATAACTGTGAGGGATCTCATACTTTGTACGTGGATTGCTAATATTGAGTAGGATTCCCTTATCATTTTTGTATTTTTGTGGCGGTCAAAGGTATCTAAAGTAGGATAACTGTGAGGAATCTCATGCTTGTCATGTGGGTGATTCATGTTTGTTACAATCTGTCATATGGGATGGAATCTCTAAGCCTTTTGGCTTTCTGGATTTTCAAAATGCCACTACCTTGCCACCCCGTAGCACTCATCAACTCCACCTCCCTCCAGTTGCCAAAAGTCCCCATTTGGAACCACTGGCCTTATGTAATGATTCAATTTAATATGGGACATAACCTTGCTTTATATCCATTATGGAATGATGGAGTCACATAGGACATTAAAGATACTTTTGTAAAGGAATGGACCTTTTTATGTACATTAGGTTGAGTTTATATTTCAGAATAAACTAACTCGGAGCTGGGAAGGGGAGTAGGGGGAGAGAACAGGAAGGGAGAGACTGGGGGTGTGTCTTTTCAGTGCTTTATTCTGTTCTCTGAAGTATTTGTTCTTATTCTTGATATTAATTGTTATATCACTGTTGCACAGTCTAAATTGATGTTACTGTACAAGCAATTTTAAAGGGAAGTATTGCGTTTGAAAAAAATATCATAAAGTGATACCAATGTAATTCCATTGTGTTCTATTCCCCTTTCCAAACAAGAATCACAAATAACTTACAGCAGATTAACACAAATCTCATGAAATATGGACAAAAAGAAGCAACAATTTCCTCATTGAACCAGCTCATTATCGAACGATAAGCCTCGCCCACATGCAACCGTTCGTACCCTGCATATTCATTTAGGAAGAGGGTTACGCCAGGTCATATTTACTCTCATTACACAATGCGTGTTGACCTCGCCTTCCCAAAGCACTCCCCACGACCCTGTCTGCCTGTCCTTCATGAATGCTTACAACAAACTCCGTACAGTACAGTCTGTGCTGTACTGTGGGATATTGCAGCTCACCCAGGGAGATTCAGTACCATCTCCCTATTCACGATGCTGGTCACGTCCACCATGGACGCACTACATCCGAGGTCTTACACTTTGTGCATAATGGTACGAATGTGGTTTATTTTGAGGAATACTACTTGAACATAATTTTTTGAAGAGTGGCATCACAGGTTCTTAAAAATTTTCTTTTCCTAATAGGGGATAAACTGATAGTAGCAGTTGCTGAAGCACCAACAATGTCTTTCACATCTTGCTGTTTCGAAAGCGAAGCAACCTGCTAAGACCCAAGGGCTACAATTTGAATAACAGTAACTTTAACTTTGTATAGCACTTTATACCAAGGAAGTTAAAAGACCCCTTAGTATACTAACTGTAGTTCAATACAGGCAATAGTGATGATTCTTTTTAGTTTGATCATATTTAACGAACATTTTGCACGTGCTGTAGAAGGCGTTTGTTATTGTCTGACTTAACATGATAAATTGATTTCATTGGTGGATTTCAAATCAGGGATGATGAAGGTGTGGTCTTGCATGCATAATTGTTTGGGTGAACAAATTTGTCAGTTGTTACAGCAAGGTTGTTAATTGGTGCTCACTGGCTAGAAAGTTTTTCCCAATCACCTCTCTTTCATCGAAAGGGACATGATCTTTGGTAAAACAGGATAGATTCAATAAAAAGTCGGACAAACACAATATTTCCCTTTAAACCAATAAAATTAAAAAGTACAGCTATTAATAATCCATAGTTACTCCACAATTTTTGAAACATCAAGCTGTACACAATATCAAATCTTACCTTTGCACAGTGAATCGGAAGTGAACATACTAAATATGTTGCAATGATAAGAGCAGCAAATTTTATGTACCCCATTCTTCTGTTGAGAATCTGTAGTCGTCTTCAATCTGCTGCTGAAAATGCTTGGTGGTTATATAGCTATGTAGGTTTGAAGCTGAATGTTGCAACGGTTGATAATTTCAGTCTTGAACTGTTTGTAGTGTCCAGGTCAGCAGTGGTCTAAAAGATAGCACATTAGAAAATATGGAACAAACCTTTGGAAAATAATTGTTCTGAAAATCAAGAAAAATGGCAAAGTAATAGACCAAGTTGTGCTGTACATGGTAGTCTATATCAGTGGTTAATGTGAAGTAACTCCAAATATACACTGTTTCACACTGAATATTTAGGAAAAGATAGATGCTTAAATGAATAATATTCAAATATTTTTTATGATTGTAGTTACTGTAGTCCTCTTTACTGTTCCTTCTAAAAGAAAAGTGGTATGAGGAATGTTCAGAGAGTTGTTTTAAATGTTAAAAAAAAAAAGACAGTGAACAACTCACCTGGGAATATACGCCCGAACATCATAAGAAACGACGGCAATTGCGTACAATATGTAGTTTTTTCAACTGTGTTGTACGAAGTTCTTGTAGCAGGCTAGTCTAAAACTCTAGTTCGTCACTTTTTTACGGTTGGATGAATTTGACCTGGCAAATAAAAGGTTTGAACAAATGATTTTGTAACAATAGTGAAGCATGGTACTGCAAGCATGCATTAAAAACGTGAGTCCTGCATGCCACTGTTCAGGGTAAAGTGAAAATACTGTCATCCCAGTTTGAATGAGTATGCCCTAGTTCTATCAATTAATGTTTGACTCTCTTTTATAATGTGACAGACTATTTCTATTACTATATTTGTTCACAATTTTTGTTATAAGACATATTGTTTGCTGAATTGTTAAATTCATGTAGAAAAACTCAGTGGCTACCTTATATGCAATATTTCATGATCTGAAGCATGGTGAAAGATACTTAGAAGGAATTAAAAAAGGATGTTTGTAAGATTTAGCCCAGGCAGGTTTAAGAGTAATTTTGTGGAGACTGCTTATTAACATCAAGTATTAATGTTACTTGCGGTCTTGTCTAAAGGAAAATGTTGCATTTGTTTTATAGAAAGCATTGCTGTTTTTTAAGTGTGAATATTAATAGATACAGAATGATAGAAAATTCAAAATAAGGCAGTACAGTTGCTTTCTTTTCAAGAAATAAGGCTCTCACTGGAAGAAATTTGGTTATTTGTTGCAAAAAAATAATTTGTTCACCCAAACTTCCAAACACTCAACCGATGCAACATACATTACTCTTGTAATGCATAATAGTTTGAGGAGATACAGTAAAGCTATTGCTAGTTTATGGATATCTCAAGATAGCAATGACTGACACTTTTCATATTTGGTATATAGATATGTCATGTTGAGAGGAAGAACCCTATGACTTTTGGTGGAGGTCAAAGGTCATCTGAGGTCACCAGAGATCAAAAGCTGAAAACCTTGTAAACACGATATCTCAAGATACAGTAGCAATGACCGACACTTCATATTTGGTATATAGATTTGTCATGTTGAGAGAAGAACCCTATTGTTTTTGATGGAGGTCAAAGGTCATCTGAGATCACCAGAGGTCAGAAGCCAAAAACCGTAGAAGAAGAACCCACTTTTTTTGGTGGACGTCAAAGGTCATCTGAGGTCACCAGAGATCAAAAGCCAAAAACCTTGTAAATGACTTGTAAACACTATATCGCAAGGTACGGCAATGACTGACACTTCATGTTTGATACCCCTGTATATAGATTATTTATGTTGAGAGGGAGAACCCTTTTGTTTTTAGTGGACGTCAAAGGTCATTTGAGGTCACTTGAGGTCAAAAGCCGAAAATCTTGTAAACACAATATCTCAAGGTAGGAAGCTTGGATAGATATCATATGTGGTATGTGGATGCATTATGGTGAGAAGATGAACCCTGTGGTTTCTGGTGGAGGTCAAAGGTCATCTGGGGTTATGGGGAGTCAAACACTGAAAATCTTGTTAGCAACTTATCTCAAGGTAGGAAGCATGGATAGGTTTCATAATTGGTATGTACTGTACTTGCCTTATGGTGAGAAGAACCATGTTGTCTTTGGTTGAGGTCAAAGGTCATCTGGGGTCACCTGGGGTCAAAGTGTGAGAACCTTCTTAACACGATTTCTCAATGTAGGAAGCTTGGATAGATTTCATACGTGGTACATGGATGCTTTATGGTTGGAGGAAGAGCCTTTTTGTTTTGTGGAGGTCAAAGGTCATCTGGGGTCATTAGAGGTTGAAAAGCAAAACTTCCCAAGAATTCCCAAGAAAATCCCAACATTTTCAATGGCAAGGAATCACTAAGCCTTTGGGCTTTCTTGTTAATGTTATTGAGTTAACGAATGACTTAAATTGGTTTACCTTCAATGTTCTCATCATACTTTACAAACAGTAAGTGATCTGAGGAATTTTTGAAATGTTGCCCCAACTGAATATTGTAATTGGCAAAAAATGTCTGTGCGTACTGAGCAAATAAGAGACGAGGAATCTCAACATACAAAATTGTCAAGGGTAGTCACCTGAGTTTTAGGATTATAAAGGTCATATTTTTTTTATGGTTTATGTTTAATTGCCTCTCTCTTCCTAGATATTTAATGGTACTTGTGAGGTAAATTGTCATTGGAAATGGTGTTGGCGCTGCTGCTGCACCTACTGGATTGTTTCCCTTGAGCAAGGGTGATATTATGCTGTACCTATGATTAGCTTTGCCTACAGATATTGATGCGTTAAAAATGAATATATTACCATTATTTTGTATTGCCTTCCTCAGACTAGCATGAATAAATACAGCCTGAATTGAATAGGAATAGTAGGTGTTTATTCACTTCAGTTTGAGGTTAGCTTACATGAAGTATATCTCAATTTCTTTCTGTTTTAAGAAGTGAATTGAAGTATGAAGGAAGAAGTACAGTGTGTGATTGTGCATTTTACCAGTGAAGCCACTAAAAT
>WURT03662035.1:0-18080 GCA_009936505.3 Holothuria glaberrima | reverse complement strand
GTGACCTTCCGCTTACTCTCAGTTGGGGCACCAAGGAGGGCATTGGGGGAATGTGTCCCCAGTCAGAGCCTTTGCCCCGGCCCTCAGATGCCCACCCCTCTCAGCTAACATATAGTAGCCTGACAGTAGGAACAGCCTAATATTTTAAAATTATTTGGAGTATTTGTTAAGGAGGATACATTTTAAACCAAAATATATCTTTACTGAGACTTTAATTTTTCACCCAGAAATATGCTAAAATGTCTGGGCTCCTGGGGACTTCTCCCCCTGGACCCCCACAGGGGCCTTCAACAGGCCCCGGACTCCAACCACTTAACACTATGGTGGCCTGAGTAGAAGAATAGCCTTATACACTAAAATTATTGGGATTTTTTGCATTTGATGGCTGCACTATGATGGACCAAAATATACCTACCCTGAGACTGTATTTTTCACTCGGAAATACGCTCTAACCTCAGAGCTTCCGGGGGCTTCGCCCCTGGACCCCCACAGGGGCTTTGCCCTGGACTCCGCCCGCTAACCTCGAGCTACACCGCTGGTTTCGCGCGCAGCGCGAAAAATGGTCCCTTTCGTAACATGGCCCCCAGTAAAAAATTCTTTAAAAAGGCCCTGAGAAGTCGAAGATGTACTTTTGTCGTAAAAGGGCTTTGGTTACAATAAATGTATTATTGCCAAAAATTTGTCATAAGATATGGAGTGTGTAAGGTGACAAATGCGCGCGAAGCGCGCCGAAATTTTGCATTGAAAATCAGTCGGATTCCTTTTTCTTCCCGAAACTATGAGATAGATTAGGTCGAATTAGCTGCACCAAAGATAATAATTTGAGTGAGGCAAAAGGTTAAAAGGTATAGCCGACTTTGATTTTAAGAGCCTGAATCTCAGTGGGGGCGACTGGGCGACAGGCTTTCATGGGGGCGCACCCCCCCTGTAGCTACGCGACTGTAGGCGGTATACTGAGTCAGCTGGTGAGCGACTCACGAAGCAAAGTTTGGCTACTTCATATGGCAGTCTAGGTGGTTTCGATAAAAATTTATGCGGTGCAGCTAGTGACTCGAGGAGGGAAGTACACTAGTGTAAGTTATGCCCGATAGGGCCCAACTACCTGGACAATTTACCTGTATTAGCTTTAAATTAGCACAGATTCTTTTTAGTGTAGACTAGGCTAACAAAAAAAAAAAAAAAAAAAAAAAAAAATTTCGCGCTTCGCGCGCTTTGCAGTTTCACTGCCTAGATTGCGGGAAAACATTAAATCAGCGCGCCAACTTTGTTCCTCTATTGCATACAAATTATATGCCCCGCAATGGCATAGGATAGTACACAGGTTTTCTTCAATTCCCTGTTCACCAACCCCTCGACGGCATCGAGGCTGTAGGGGCTTCGGGTCGCTTGCCCCCGTCGGAGAGTCTGGCCCCCGTCGGGGAAATCTTGGTGCCACCCCTGTATCAAAATTTTCCCAAACTCTTCACACCTTTTAAAAAATTTTCGCGAGCTCCATGCGATATTAGCATCACCACTGTACTTATTATCAATACGGTCTCGAACGTATTTGCAAAATTAATCGGCGAGGGTTCTACAATAAAGCTAATTGTTCGTGTGCATAGACGACTTTTCAGAAGCACCGCACTGTAAGAATGAGAGGCAAGGGTTATATTCTCGCTTTCGGTTTCTTTTGGGAAGACATGATGAAACTTAACATATTTAACGAATTACCAGGCACAGACTCACATTCTAAGTGGCAAACACATTTTGGGGCCGGCCGGAGCATTGATATCTCGTTACAGAGTCTGCATGCAACTTTGTCACAGAAATGATTTTTAATTCAAACTTAGCGCGCAATCGTCATGTTTCGCGTTTTATAAGTGTATTGTCATTTTATAATTGGCCCAAAACTTCCTTATACCGGTCTCATGGCCGCACAAGCCTTGGAGGAGTGGCATGCCTCAGTCCAAATATCACTAAATGATGGAAATTAGTCAATGTAAGCATACTATATTTATCAGCTCAAAGCTTTGCCAAAGATAGCACCATTTTGCATCTAAGCCACCTTACATAAAAATTTCTCAGGGGAGGGAGGTTTCACCCCTTACCCATGCTCCCTTCCTCCCCTGTTTGAAAATCGATGATTGCAAAAACTATTACCTATTTTCTCAGATTTATCCTTGGGCCCCATGTCAGAAGTCGCAGGCTATGGGTAAGTCTGGTATACTGACGCGACTAAGAGCGGCTCAACTAGCAGGTGCTTATTATAGTGTATATTGGAAGGCGAAGATGTGGTGAATGAGACATGAAGATCGATACCTTCTTACGTAAAATGACATGAAACAGTACCAAAATGTTTTAAAAATCCGGAATAATTAGCTCATTCATTATCCCTATAGGAAAACTTGAGTGAAACTTAAATTTTGTTCAAACTTGAGTCACATGCAACCAAGCTGGTCATCAGCCATGCTCCCCTTCTACAATGTCCCTGCATTAGGCATATCATATAAAGGTTGGCTGTGTAAAGCAGTAGCATTTTAGCGGAAGGGACATTAAAATGTCACTTTGTGAGATACTTCCGGTCTGTTAAGTACCCATACTGACGTCTTTATGAGAGTAAATACGTCACACCTTTGGGTGGTTTTCCCTCGAACCTCCACTGGGGCTTTGCCCTAGACCCGGCCACCAAGGACATTTGAAGAGCATTGAAAGAGTCTATGGCTACCGCGCACCTGGTGGATTATACAATGAGGTGTCATGATCACTTAGGGAAAGTGCAGTCACCCCAGTCTGGATCAGTATACCGGGCCCGGTATCCTTATTCATGAATGGCTCTTTCGATAAGAAATAGTTTTGTCACTGAAGGATTTAGTAAATTGAAACAGTAACACATACGTATATTCCATACCCATTACTTAGGTTCTTAATCATCATGAATATAATTTTAGGGAAATAGGAAAATAATTGTAACATTTAGTTGGTGTAACAGATTAACTTTAGGACAACTGCATATTCCCTTTAAGAAAAGATTCAGTCCCCTTTTGTTTCACTTTCAGTTTACCATAGCCATATTGTGTCACCGCATATGTTGTGAACACAAAAATACGTAGATTTAAGTTCAGATTCACTTTCCAAGGATTGTTGAGTGACGTCACTTCATGCAAATCACGTTACTCATGCATACAAAATGAGGAAACATATTTACTCAAGTAACATTGGGGTCACTGAACTTGTTATATGTCTGCATAGTAAGTCATAGGTTTACCTGAATCATACCATTTGTATAAAACATACTTGAGAGAACACTTAGAGGAGGATGATTTAAGTGTTACAATAATGAAATATTTTATGAAAATTAAAGACGAAGCATATACACTTTGTCTACCATTTTGATAAATACCTATATCTGTTTCATCTCTGGATGTAGTGGCTAAAAAGCAAAACAAATTTTTAATGTCTTTATTTATTTTGTAACAATAAAAGGGAGCGTTTCATCTTTTCCATTAGTCTACCCGTTGTTGCGTTACGCAACTAATTGATGCAATTCCCAAACATATTAAATAGACTCGTAAAATGAAGAAACTAAAAGAGAATACAGTTAGTGCAGTTAGACAACCTTCGTTTAGAAAAAAGTTACCAGAGTTAGTCATGAAGGTTACATAAACCTAAACTAACTCTCTGCTTAACCCAAATAATGAATTGCATGACTGTGACAATCACAAGTTACATCATGGACTCAATGAACGGCTTAACCTGCAAGTTCCAATTAAGTTTGGGTGAGTTAAAAAATTGGGCATATTCGGCCTAGCCCTGTAGCCAGGGATTCGGACATGCGGGGGTTGTGTATTGGTTCATTGTAGTAAACTTTTGCTGTCAACAACAATTTGCTGAATGTGGTACTTGCCACATGGAGGAGGCACAGTAGTCTGCAACTGGGTTGGGGGTGAGAGTGGGGTACTTCCCATGGTCACTGTGAGTGTCAGTCTGATTAGGTCAAATGAAACACAACGAGTCCCACATCAGAGACAAACAAAACAAAAGTTTCTCTTAACCGTCTGGGGTCTTCGTTCATCTGCATGCACCCGCCTTATATGCACAGGCGCGTAGCAAAGGGAGGGGGAGACCGTACCCTGAGCACATTTTCGTATTTATTCTATTACTCCTATCGCTACTTTGGTGTGAAGATGGATAACTTTTGTACAAAATGAGATTAAACATTACAAAAAATTGTCTTAAAAATACAGTTTAATAGCTCCCTCCCTGATGTAAAAGTGATATTATTCGTGTAAGACAGCTTGGGTGAAATCATTGTTCCAAAATCCCCCCCCCCCAAAAACCCTCATCACCCTTATCCTCCCCTACATCGTCAGGCCCTCTGCATCATCATTCCCGGTTGGATGATAGTCAGCCTCTCGGTGAGGTTACACTTAAAAAAGTCTATAAGGGTATAAGGACATTGATTTTTGTGGTTTGTTTAGTATACCCATACAATGTCATTTGAAGCAGGTTAAATGCATCATTCTAATGCCCACAATTTCGTAAATACCTCAAAGCTTCGGGAAGCTCCCTCCCCCGGACCGTTCCTCCGAAGCGATAGTTTTGGACCCCTCCAGGGGCCTTAAGATGGTCCCCTTGATCCACACCGTTGAGGGTGGCGCTTTGCAATCCCACAGCCCCTTCCGTTTTGTCATTTCAACCGAGTCCCCCTCCAAAATCCTGGTCAGGCGCCTGACAACACAAGCTTACAGATCAAATTAGGGAATTACCACCCAAAAGCTATCGTCGGTTAAAACTAAATTTTATATAGGTGATGCAACATTAAACACAGGACTAAAAGGTTTAAATGATATTTTTCCATGAGATCCTTAAAAAGCTTTGTAGTGATTATTAGGAAACTCATCTTGAAGGTATTATTCCAAAATGTAGTTTCTCAAACTACAAACTTCTGGTGATACTTGTATTATCCTCGACATTATTTCTCGTGTTATTTCTCTCCTTTCCCGGCACCATACCTGATCTTGTTTACAGGAAGGGGCATAAAGCTGCCAGTGATGGTACCAGATGGGGGGGCGGCCCCTAGAGTAAATCCTGGTGACACCCCTGAAAGCTGCCATTTTGTGGGGCAAATATGGAGCACCCTTAATTACATTTGAGAATCTTACAAAGAAAATATCAAGTCTGTTGTCCACAACTTTGTAAATTTACTTGATATCTTCTGATGGCTTGACCATAAGAGGGAGATTGAGGGTTGCACCCCTCCTCCCTTTCGGGCAGTAAATTGGCTATTTTAGAGCAAAGTGGGCCATTATGCTTTTGTCTAGCCTAGCAAAAAGTGCATTACACGTTCCGTCAAAAGTGCTAAAGTCCCCCGATTTGAAAGTAGATCCGTATACGCTTATGGACTTGACAGCTAAATCGTGGGTTGAAGAAGATAGTGGCCTTCCCCATCTCAAATATTCTTCCACTTGGGGGTGGGAAGCTTTTGAGAAAGTGAGTGACCCAAACATCCTTAATTCGGGGAAGTCGACAAAAAATGAGAACAACAGTGAAGATAATGTTAAGATTACTGAAGCAGGACTAATATTCGTAAGGTAGTATATAATTATTACCCCTATACTCCTCGTGCAATGAAAAACAATATAGTGCAAAAGGCGTAAACACTGCTGGTCAGTTTCCTTCATTTATCGTAGTGTGTTCTTCAAATCATTTACTAAAACATCTTTATCCAAACTTGTGAACAGGTTTTCCGTAAGATGGTCTACTTTCTACCCCATCCCTCTCTACCATCCCCACAAATGTAATTAAATTTTCAACGGACAACATCATTCAGCGGAAGAATTCTCTTGATTAGTGGCGCTCTGCAACAAAGGTTTCACCGCAAGGCACTGTTTATGTAATATTACTTTTAACGAGACTTTTGCGGGCAAGATAAGTCCAAAAGAAGGGTCTACTTTTCGGGCAATGTCCAGCAAAAAGGTTAAAAATGCAGCAAGAACAATATTACAAGACGTTTTATTTTCTTTAGGAAACAAATATTTTCCTTTACCTCTCCATAAACTCGTTTCCAAGATAACATGGCGCGATATACTAAATAGCCTCGAAGCCCGAATTGTCACGTAAACCTGTCAAGTGCCATGATGATTATTTTGGTTTTATATGTGGAAAAATAATGGGAATAGAAATCACTTTGGGTTAGATAATAGATTTAGTAGAGTTATGTTAGGGAAAGGACCGGCGTAGGCAGCTGTTCTCGACTGGAGATGGGGTGGGGGAGTGGCGGAGCGTCCATATAGTCAGGGAAAGCGCTCGTCGGGGGGGGGGACGCTCGCCTCCCCCCACGAACTAAAATCGCCTGTTGATCCCCTTTTTAGGTTTAATGTATTGAGGTGTAAGGCATCTTCCTAGTTCGAAGTGCCCTTATAGGCCATTCTCGCCCCTCTGACCGAATTGCCTTGCCCGCCACTGGGAGGGGGAAAAACGTTTCGGACGCTGTTCTAGAAGGAGTATAAGGGGAGGGGTGAAAATGTTTTGAATACTTGATGCAATTTGGTGCAATATATTGAGCAAATTTTAGGGAAAATTACTGCAAAGTTTTGACATTTTCTACCGGGGGGGGGGGGAGGGAGAAAAAAATGTGTTTTTGTCCTTGAATGTTGAGGGGGTGGAGACTAATTTGCCTGCAGCTCTAGCCCACTCCCCTCCCCTACGTTGGAATAAAATGACTGAAGCAGAACTTACCGTACAAACTCGACAGTGGTTTTAAAAATTATAAGTGAAGCACTTTTGCTTTAAATTCGATGTCCTTCCCAAAATATCAGCTTTTTTCTGATCTTAACTTAGCCATTTCTTCATAGGCGTACGGGACTCTTCCAATTTGGGGGGCAGAAAACTTTTACCCGAATCTCCAAAAAGTTGCCCCAAGTCAAGGACGTGGATCTATCTCCAAAGACGGGGGGATTTTCACCGTAATGCGAATCGCCGTCCTGGGGGAGGGGTGTAAGGGGAGGGGATATCCCCTCCCCTTTGGAAAATTTTTGCTCACGTAATATGGGATAGATGCAAAATGGTGCCACATTTATTGCTAAATTTAAGATGGATATGTTTCCAAGAATTTCTACTTTTTTAGGAAATCTTTTCATCTTGCTTGTTTAAGTAAATTTTTTACTTAATTCTTGGGGAAAATCAAAACCACACTGCGCGAAGTAAATGAACAGTAAATTGTTAGACTACTTATACCATTAGCAAGTTTACTCACGATCTTATGAAATTTGGATATGGAAGTGATTAGGACTGTGCATGCCAGAGCCTTTTCGAAAGTCTGATAGAGGTAATACTGGCGAATGACTACACGCGCGCGAAGCGCGCGAAAACTTTTGCACTTTTTCGGGGATTCGATCAAAAATTCGGGAACTCAGTAGAAATTTGGGCAGTCTTTTCACTTTTTCTTCATCTCTGCCGAAATTTCACCTATTCCTACAGTATGATCGTAGCTGGGACAGATATTTTTCACCGGGGGGGGGGGGGTTCGACTATGATGAAAAAGTATGTGTAAGGTGAAAAACCGGGGAGTTACTGCATATGATTATGTCATTAGGACGACAGAAAACTCTTTTTCCTATGTTTGACATTTCCTGTTTTAAACTGGTTCTGTAATTTAATAGCAGACTTCTTGCAAGTCATCTAAAAGGGTTCTGTATCTCGGTTATTTATATCCTCATTATTGTACAACACATGAATGTATTGGGTTCACGATTTGTATGATCATGAAATGTTCTATCTCGATATCCCAGTAACTGTTAAAATATAAGACTTACCTTTTGTTAAAAAAGTGAGGGAAACTTTTGTATTGTATAACTTTATTCTGTCACGTAATGACTCCTTTAAGGGTCAATCTCAGTCGTCAAGTTAGAAAGCAGCCTAGTATCGGTAACGCTTCCGAATTTAATGCATGGCGCTATTGCAAAATTACTTCATACATTGCGATACGCAACGACGGTTGTTCCACAACGAAAGCGAAATCCGAAGTTACAAATTGAAGAGCATGTAAATTGTAAAGTTATTTCAACTTTTCGGGCAAGTTCAGGGAAAATTATTACCGTAGTTAATAACAAGGCAAGTTTACACAGTTGTGTGTTCCTACTCCGTACCGGTGAGGTAACTAATCGGGGTAGTTTTTGTTTAGTTTTCGCGAGTCGGCTTTGAATATTGAGACTTCGAGAGTAGGTCATATTAAGTAAAACTGCAAAGTGTACAGGTCGGAGTGATTTCGCGGAGAAAAAACTTCCTAAAAAATTATGAAAAATAGTACTTGGGACCCATTGGCGTAGGAATGCAGATATGTGTGTGTGTGTGTGTGTGTGTGTGTGTGGGGGGGGGTATCACCCGGTAAAAATAAGAAGGCTAAAGCGTGCTTTCGCCCCTGACTCACCAAGGACGAAAATGTCTTGTTCTACTTAAAACCCTTTTCAATAAAATGTCAAACCTTTTTGAAAAATGAGCTTCATAAACTGTGCAAAATGTAACATCAAATTGCAAAACTTCCCCTCCTCCAGGCACGTAGCCAGATCATTTGGTTGGGGGCAAAATTAAAATTAGCGTCCCGAATTCCTGGTTTTCAAATTGTGGAGGTGGCGCCCCAAGTGCTTTAGGTGGAGATAACCATGCACCCCTTGGGGACCGGTCGAATCCTCAGAAGCTTTGGAGTAGCCACAAAATTGTGGGTTCTAGAATTAAGCAATTTAATTTTCAACAGCCTTATCATTATGTAAACTTAATAAGTCATGTTAATCACAATTTAACCACCTGTTACAACAGCCTTACAAGGACAAACGACGATCGATTTGATGACGCCGGCGGGGGTGACTTGTCGGTGGGGAGGCTGCGGAAGATACAGGAAGTTTCCCAAAGGGGTCCATGGCCTTTCCTTAAAGGGACCTTCGAGACATTATCTAAGCGGAGCGCCACCACCAGTTGGCGTGCAGCGTCTACCAAGAAAATATTTGGCCAAAATTCCTTCCAGAATGCACTCTCCGGGAGTTGTAAGTTGTACATATAATTACTAAATCATTTCTATCTTAAGATCTTGATTGCTGCCACAGGCGGCCACACCAGGGGGTCTCCTGAAAAAAAATTAACACCTAAGCGCACTGAGCCACTCAAGATTTATTACATTCTATCTTACCCGGGATTGAAAAGTATGGATATATATTTTAGGGTATGGGCTTACCTTGTGACCCACCAAGCCCGAACGAAATTCTAAACTATTTCACAAGAAACTGAATGTTCAATAAACAGACGATAGAATCACAAATCGATCATTCTTTTTAATAATAGCCTAACTTGGACTATCGATCTATCGATTTAATGGTGCACGGGATAGGGTGAGTGTAGGTGGGAGAGGACGGGTTATGCCAGGGCCTTGCACGGGGCTTTGTAAGGATTAAATCATTCAAGTTTTCCTACAAAGAGTAATGATGAAACAAGCACGCCGTAAAAACACTTTTTAAGATAGCTGCCTTAACGAAGCATTGTTTTTCTTCAGTCCATTAAATTGTTTCTTATTTTTTTGCTTCTTCCTTCCTTCCCCCTCCTTTTTCCTTTTTTTTCAATTACGTTGGTCATTTCTATACCAAAGGAGATGGGTTCCGGACCCTGGATCCGCTCCTGGGAGGATTGATGATTGAAGGCGAGGGATACATGAAGCCTTTGAAAAAAAACTGATCGAACTGTCCTGTAAAAAGGAGTAACGATACAATAACATACGATTAATGAGAGCGAAACGCCCCAAAATGACCTTTTAGTATTATGAATTTTATGCCTCATTTTACATTGGAAAAGTTATCCATTATAGTCAAATTCACTCCTAACTTTTCCAGTTTACTTGTCAATTTATTTAGACCACTCATTGGGCAGTTGGGGTGCTGACACCAAACTGCAATCCGTGGCACGCAACTGCATACAACTGAATGGCTCTTTTCCACACATTATGTGACTATTAAAGAAGATCTTCACTTGGAAAATGATTTAAAGTGTTACTCATAGATAGTGATGTAAAATTACATCGGGATTCGGGACCTTAGCTGCCTCTCCCCCTTCTCCCGTACTCCAAGCCTCGTTTTATTATTTCGCCTTTCCGTCCTTACCCTTCTCTCCATGAACTCTGCCTGCCTTCGTCCTGGTTAGTCCTTCCCACCGAGCCTCCTAACGCTCCCTTCCCTTTCCTAGTTCCCTCATTTTTACCTATTCCCCATGCAAAGTGTGTCTGCAGGGCTACACCCTCGTCTACGTTCCGGCCTTCCTGGTTCATCACTTTCTCAGTCCCCGTCTTTCCCACCGTCCTTAACCCTGCCTGTCTCAGTACTCATCCCATCGATATTTGAACCAGTCTTTTTGTCTATCAAACCCATTCCTTTCTCTCCATCCTTCCCTCCCATCGGCTATAATCCCCGTTCATATTATTCCCTTTTTGTCTTCTCGTATTTTCCATTTTTCTTCCTCTCATTTGTGCCCTTTCCTTCTCCATTTCTTTCTTTCGTTTTTCCCTCATTTTTCCGTTGTCCCGAGTTTACTTCGATTTTATCGGGGTGAGCAGTTCCTTCCTTACCCCTCTCTGGCTACGCTACTCGGCTTCCTCCAGGACGGGGGTCTAAAACTTGTGCATATGTACGTAGGGCCTATATGAATTCGCTTATACGTGTCCATGTACAGCTAACGTATTTGATATGTATGTTTCGTTTACGTTCTTTGTGAACCGCCCCTCCCTCTGACCAGGTCCACCACATGACCTCTGCCCAAGCAAGTACTGGCAAGAGAAGTATTAGTAACGTTATTCAGTCAACGTCATTTCCGTTTTATGACATATAAATCAAAGTATAGCCGTCAAAGACAGGGTTGGCGATCTGTTAAATTATTGGGGGATCTGCTTGCGTAAACGCTGTGCGCGTCCGGCCAGGGGTGCATGAGACCCCCATAGGTCCCCTGTTGGTGTCCACGGGCTATGCCCATGGACGCCAAGCGATTTGGTGCATTCTAGAGGACACAGATCACATATTTCTGATCTCAAGTTCTACCCAGCTGCCATTAAATGGGGTTCTACATTTCGATGATATGAATACATTTTCCTCGACCGGGGATGAAAAACTGGACAGCCTAGGCGACTCGGCACTTTCGAAAAGGCAGAGACCAGCTGAATCTTGAGGAATTCTGAAAATGTATTCTGATTAGCTTTCCATCCTAGATTATCTCTAACCTGGACCACTAACAGAAGGACCATCTACATGTGCTCATTATGGGCAGTCCACTACCACCAGAGTAAAAAAAAAATGTTCAGACTCGGCGTCGGTTGTAGTTTTGACAGCATGGATTTTTGCCTCCAGTTACGACGGAATAAAACGAATGAATGGAAGCTTCAACAAAGCTTCAACAGAACAGGATTCATTGTTAACATCTTCTTTTGTCAAGCATTCTTCTTGATCACCCACCTAAAATATATGTGTATTTTCATGCATATACACTGTTGAGGTATTCCTTGCGTGGAATCTGCGCTGTTTCCAGGTAAAGTGGGCATCGGCGATTACAATCAAATGAAATATATAGCTATAGGCTCGGACACCCAATCCGACCAAACTTATTGTTGACCTGTAGGCGGTGGTCGTTGGCAGTCAACTTCGATTTGCGGGATAGCAAATTAATGGGCTAATATCACAATTGTTTATAATATTTCGAAAATATGTGTAATTTTTCTGCATACCTTTAAACATTGGGGGAGCATTCCCCACCAAAAATATTGGGGACATGTCCCCCTGTCTCCCCCCCACATGTTCTCTACCCACCGGGTCAAAACAGTTGGGAAATGCCAACTTCATAATAAACAGAGTCATGCAAGAGAGGAAAGAATTGCTGTAACCCTTTATTTTTCGATCACCGTAAGTGAGTTACCATTGAGAGATACGAGTACGCATTGATTTGTTCAGGTCATTCCTAATAGTTAGAGTACCATTTTCATATGGGCCTAATTGGAAAAGCTGTTTTTCCACAAATGAACGCATTGCAGAAAATAATTACAAAATAGCAACCAAATGTAGACGATGAACAACTGACAGTAGGTAGAAAATGGAGTGATTTTTGTGATCCCAAGTGAATGTCATCACAGCTAGCGTCGCTACAATATAGACCTACCCCTACCCTTATCATTTTGCAAATGCTTGCACCCTGCAGTAACATGGTAACAAATGAAAACAGAAAAGGATACAACAGAAGTGTTTTGAATTGTTTTGAACTTGTTACTCCTCTTTTAGGCTTATTGTTTCTTCCATACGGATGTTGGAAAATATTTCACTTTGCCGTTCATCCTCTTTTCCCGGCAGCAGTACAATGTCCCAAAGCACGAAGCTCTATGTTGTAGTTTCATACTTAAAAAAGGGCAAACCTATACGGATGTTAAGGCTTTATGTATACAGCTCTGTAATAAACTAGAAAATTAAAAAAAACACACTTAAAACGTCCTTGTGTAAAGAAATTGATCTAACCAGGAGCTATAAGGACACGTAATTTGATCCAGTCATAACTGCTACCGTTATTACCTACGTTTAGCTCAAAACTGATCCTTCAATGAAGCAGAAGCACACACACAAACACACACGCGCAAACACACACCCACCCACACTGTTGAAGACCTCTTGCATTACTAGAAAAGAATGGCAGTTGCAAATATTTACTACCTGGAATGTGTTATCAAGATGGCACTTCCTGGTCAATACTTTTGGCCCTAAACTTAGTAGGCTAATCTGAGTTAAGGTATGACAAAATTTTAACCTTTTCTGAATAAAACATGACTACATTTACTTATAAATATATACTTTCTATGTTAGTGACACGTTTGATAAAACAAGACAAATGTTAGGCTATACTAGGCTAAATATGTGCATATATTGAAATCCTGCCACCATATTGAGTGTAAATGTTTCTTATCACCTGAAATTTTGGTAAGACGTAAATACTTGTATAGTACTATTGAATAGAAGTCTTGGTTATTAAAGTATTTTTACATGAAGCATAGTCTGTAACTCAATCTCGCTCACTTTGGTTCAAGGTGGGACCTTGGTACAAAAACGGAAACATATTGCCTTCCCGTTTACCATCTAATGTGCTAAAACGTCTGCTTGACGAATACCTTGCTCTGGGTGAATCTATTCTAAATTGTAAGTGCCAGTTCTAATGTCACAGTCTCCGTGTTTAAAACAATTTAATTAGCCCTCTAAAATAAACTATCTCCCTATTTCGTTTCATCATGGAATCGAGTGGCCGTGCTGACATTCTTCCGGCTAAAGAACTACTACTAAGTTGACGAAGGGAAAGTGAATGTTGATTGAAAAGGCATTTAATAGCCCACAAGTCCTTTTTATATGCTGTGAATTTTCAGTAACAATCAAATCCCGCTTACGTAATTTTCATTCGTCATATCATATCGACATAGCCTATATTGCACTTTCATATACCTATTACTATTTTCAATTGTGATTGGATCACTCGGGTGTTTAGGCCTAGGCTGAACATGCTGGCACCATTAACATCATAACTAAACGTTCTGTAAAAAGAACTCCCGCCCTTCAGATAATCAATGTTCTCCTTCATTTAAGACAGGGGTGAGGAACCTCCGGCCCACGGGCCGCATGCAGCCCCGATACCATTTCATCCGGCCATCGAGGCAATCCTTACTTGTAAATTCAGAATCACTTGAAAGGTTAATAATAATATTCATTCCGGTAGATTCAGGGGCAGAGGTAAGAACTATCTCTCCGAAGAGTGAAATAAACGTTAAACATTGGAATAAAGTTGGTGTCATGACACGTTTTTCGGTGCACTTCGTGCGCACTTTCCTTATAGGGGGCTCATTCGTCATTACTGCACTAAGTCAAACGGCCATATTGTGATACTTCTCGTTCGAGTAGTCTTTGGAATTCAATGTCGTTTAAAGATAGTGGATAAACATTCTATTGCCTAAATATTTGTACAAACTCCAGAACCCCTAGGAGCTTCAGTCCACCACGGCCTGTTTACGGTCCCTTTGCGTGCGCCCCATGAAAAATCTTGTAGCGCCCTCACCTCTGCGTCCCGCGAGCGAATTGTAGCTACCAAAACGGCCCGCCAGAGGAATAAGGTTCCCCACTCCTGATTAAAGGTGAGTTGTAAGAATGCAGTTGCCTGCCGGAACACTTAATAAATGAATTCCCTGAATAGCACCGTAATACATGATGTAAAGGTGCTAAAACTGACCAATTCAGTCCCATAATTTGTGCACTCAGGCTGTTAGTCTCCACGTAGACTTCTCCGCTGTATTACATATCTCAATCGAACATGGCTACGATGCATAGAACTAGTGGTATCTAAAAATAGCAGAACAAAACCTTTAATCACTACGTAGAAGGGCTTATTCCGCGAAAATTCACTTTTGATAATGTCAGTAAAGGTGATTGCATGCATAACGACGGTATTTGCGTTGTTGACCATGCAATAGCATTACCCTAACATTCACATAATCAGACACTTTCTGTGTAATTTAAGCGACCTTTGTTATGGCCTAATAAATATTTCTACTTGTTGATTTTACTGTGTTCTACAAGAAATCTTTCGAGCGTCTCCGTATCGAATTGGGGGTTTTCACCAATATCGATGGTTTTAAGGGACTTCATCGTCTTAATTGAGTTAAAGCAGGCTTCAGTAAGTCCAATGTTATGTCGAAGAACTAGACGAGTCACGTTTTTGAAATTTGTGCATATTGTCTGAACATGGGAGTCGGATAAATCGGCGACATGGCAAATCGATATTGTCTCCAATTCCGGATTATTTTCGTTGACGTCCATTAAAGTCCACTCTCCGAGAAAACAACCGCAATTTCTTATTGTCAGCTCTCGTATATTTTTTAATTCAAGAACACCTCTACGCAAATCAAAAGACTTGTGATAATTTGTGAAAACCACGGATCGAACATTACCTGCCAGCTTGAGATGGTTATAGTCATACCTCGAAGAAAAGGGACATTCGTCGAAAATAATTTGTTCCAAACTTTCGGGTAAGACGACGAAGTTTAAATTTGGCCTAAGCTGCTTCCTTGATAGGGATAACGTTTTGAGTCGATTACAAGACTTTCCGATCCTTTTCAACACTCCCATCGTAGCAAATCTATTTGGCAAGTACATGACTCGTACGTGTCCTGAGAGGAAATACCGGGTGAGCAGGCGGTGAAGAGTTCGACCGTCCAAGGTTCGACTGCAAGAACGTAAGTCTACGGTTTTCCATAAAAATCTGTCTCTGATGATATTGTTAAAACGGCGAGAAACTCTGAAAGAGCAAGCAAAAGATTAACGATTTGAAGACCAAGTACTCTGAACTTGAAAACCCTAAAAATTATTCTGAAAGTACCAGTGAACGCTGTAAATAAAACTTTTTTGAGGAGAAAGGGAATGGGGTGATTGACAATCTCTAAAGATATCTGTCCTTATAAATAATTGTCTCAAGGTAGGACCTTGGTTCGCTATGACGAACCACGTTAAGACATACGCGGAGATAAAATCCACGAAAAACTAAACGCCTGTCGTTTGTAGTTTGCCTTTCTCCATTGCCTTTCTCCATTCCCAAAATAACTTGAGAGATGGCAGGAAAATCATAAATGGTGAATCGATCATAGGCGTAGAAAGCTGTTCAAAATTGGGAGGGGGGTCTAAACCTTGTTTCGGATCGCCGCCCTGGGGGAGGAGGTCTAAGGGGAGGGGTTCCCCCTCCCTTTTGGAAAATTTTTTGATATTTGAGGGTCCTTAAATGCAATTTGGTGCATCATTTTGGAATTTTTTTAAGGTAAATTACTGCAACTTTTTGACATTTATTAGTCCTTTGGAAAATTTTTTGATATTTGAGGGTCCTTATAGATGGAATCTGGTACATCATTTTGGATAAATTCTAAGGTAAATTACTTCAAATTTTTTTATTTTTCTTAGCCCTTTGGAAAATTTTTGGATATTTGAGGGTCCTTAGATGCAATCTGGTGCATAATGTTGGACAAATTTTAAGGTACATTATTGCAAATTTTTGACATTTCTCAGTCCTTTGGAAATTTTCTTTTTATATTTGAGGGTCCTTAGATGCAATTTGGTGTATTATTTTGGACAAATTTAAAGGTAAATTACTGCACATTTTTGACATTCCTTAGCCCTTTGGAAAATTTTTTGATATTTGACGGTCCTTAGATGCAACCTGGTGCATCATTTTGAACAAAATTTAAGGTAAATTACTGCAAAATTTCGTCATTCCTAAGCCTTTTGGAATTTTTTTTTTTAATATTTGAGGGTCCTTAAATGCAATCTGGTGCATCATTTTGGACAAATTGTAAGGTAAATTACTGCAAATTTTTGACATTACTTACAGTAGAGACAAATAACGGGTTTTTTGCTTGGAAAGTGTTGGAGGGGGGGGGGGGGGCTTGGAATCGATATTACGTAGAACGAAACATTTGAAGAGTTTCCCATACAGTCTAGTGTGTTTAACATGAGAGTCTCTATAGGCTGTATATAAACGGCAATAATTCTAATATCAAAATCTTACGAGTGAACTGTAAATTGTAATTCAATGAAGGAACATCTGATCATGTGGATAACTCGAGTCGGTACGTTTAAGTTTAAGACATATGCACAAGTGTGTCTGAGCGGGTGATGAGGCTGTGTGTGTCTGTGACCAAAGAGAGTCTGTCGAGAACTAAACCGTAAATCTGATGAAGTTCAAACTGGGTGGGTAGGTTTTTCACCACGATAACCCGTGCATGCGTAATTAATGACGAAATTGAACAAATGTCAACTTTGCTAAAAATTGTTTCCGTCTTTATTTTGCCTAAATTTAAAATTGTGCATTTTGGCTGCAACAGTTCGATTTGAATGGTCATAATGTAGTTTAAAGGTCAACTTTGCCTAAAGTTTGCAAAAAGTCCATCTTCTACTCATCATAAACCATACCTCATCAATTTCAAAATTAGTGGATAGACACCTGATCATGCAAACCTTTGCATGTGTAATTATTGGGGTCATATGTCGAAAATCAAAAGGTCGAAGTTCAAATGAACTAAAACTGGTTTTTATCTACTATTTACATAGCAGTTTGTTAGACAAGATCATAAAACAGCGTGCTATGTACAGAGTAATGAGTGGTATTAAAAATAGTATACTCTGGTTGCTGAAGTTCGAGATCGAAGTTTAAGTAAAAGAGATCGTTGTAGTTATTTCCTTATCATTATGTCGGAATATTTTTTTATCCCAAGGTATGTAGAAAATATGAGGGAGATGAGATTTACAACTCCATGGATGGATTTTATATCTTTTTATCATTGCACTGATTTCTAGCCCCACTGGCACATGTGTACATACCGTAGTTAACAAGCAGGAGTTACACCCAATTCTGCACAGGGAACATAAGAAAGAAAGCCATTTAGTCTCGAACATTTAAAAAGCAAAAAAAAAAACAAATATCACGACCGAATGAGACATGAGTCTGGCGCAGCAGCCTCTTGAGCAAAAAAAGTTGATTTTACAGTCAAAAGTGAAGTTTTTAAGGATAACTCATCTCCAGAATTAACCGCCTCGGAAATATTTCAGGGCAAACCTATTCTGCCTCCCAGTAAAATAGCTTCCCACGTGAATAAAGTTCAGAGAGGATCATTTTTTTATGTATATGACTGTTAACTTATAGTTTAAAAACCTCTACAGAGGAGCTTCAAGCCAGGGATCAACCAGCCGATCCCAGCCCCAGGCGATCCCAGCCCCACCGGGAATGAGGTAATAAAAGTTGACATCCCAAATATCTTACAGTGTAGGAAATCATGTACTGAAACAGATTTTTTACTGCAACTCAACGTGTACCAAGGGCGTAGGAAGCGGGGGACTGGGGGACAGCCCCCAGGAAAATTTGCGGGGGAGGAAGTATGCTTCAGTCCCCACTCTCCAAGCACGAAACCCCCTTATTTGTCTCTCCTGTAAGAAAAGTAAAAATTTGCAGTAATTTACCTTAAAATTTGTCCAAAATGATGCACCAGATTGCATCTAAGGACCCTCAAATATCCA
>WURT03662024.1:3691-18081 GCA_009936505.3 Holothuria glaberrima | reverse complement strand
GTAACTTGACTGTAATACTCATTCCTTTCAACCAAAAATCTTCCGTGTCATGCTAATTAGACAGTCTTCCCATTGCATTTGTTTCATAAAAATAGACTGCAAAATTGATTCTTCTCTTATTTCTTTTTCACGATTCAACCATAAAAACGTGCTTTTCCTTATAGTAAAGCAGAAGATTCTTCGCGTCTTCTGGGTATTCTGAACATTTTGTTGCCATTTTTTAGGCGGTTTCTACACCCTCATGCACAGCATCCTACCATTTTGACTTTTGTTTTACTGGATTTTGATTATTATCAGGACAGGATGCTCACCAACATAGTCGCTTGTAATTGTTATGATGTTATCGTGCATTTTACTTGCGCAAGTACGTACGTACGCTTTACGTGAAACGTACTATTTGGTTGCTGGAGGCAAAATGGCTCCACGTGTCACGTGACTCGAAATTTTGGGACACGGCATGTCGCAACCCTCTCTATGTAGGAACCGTACAGGAACCCTAATGGTATAGTGCCACCATTCACAGGTCGAACAACTTCGCCCCCCCCCCTTTTCAGAAATCCTGAATCCGCCCTGACCATAAATATTGCAGGAGGAGTGGAGAGGACTGCACTCCTTAGACACCGATCTACTTTTACCCCCCCCCCCAAGAAAAAATCTTAGAATGACTATTGTACGTCATGAATCTTTACGAAGATTACCCTATTGATGCGATGTTTATTAACACAATTCTGTAAATGTATTGATATTTTTACTGCTGATAACCCCTAATATAAAAGAACTTAATTACTGTCCCTGCAAAATTTTAAAAGAGATCAATCAAAGCTATCAATTGAACAATAAAAAATATTTATGCAGATATGAAGTAAGAAAACATTTGGCAAAGGTAACTTGGAAACTGTAAGTAAAAACATACAATGACTGAAAGCTGTAGTAAATTAATTTAAATTTTAATAATATACCTTACAATGCTTATTTCCTTGCTGTGTAACTTTAGTAGAAGTTAGTAGAAGTTGAACAAAATTTAATCAATTTTCTTCTATTTCGCAGATGAAAGGTAACATAACATGGCAGTCAAGGCACACCCACAGCTTCTCCTAAACCACGGCCGGGCATGTAAAGTCGCACTGACTGTTAGAACTCATATCCTGGTAAGTCGCTCCTAAGTCTTCGTCAAATGACCAAACATCTGAAGTAAACAACACATTGCCGTCAAAACTGAAAATCAGCTAAAACTTAAATTTAATTTGCACGTTTTGGAACCCATGGAGAGATGGCTGACAACAAGTTTATTATGTCGACTTCGTGCTAAAATATGATTACATAACATTCAGGTATTTACCTCTAAAAAATAATGATAAATTTTCACAACAATTGGATAATATCTAAAAGTACCGAAATTTGGTTCGATTTTATTCATCATTTTATCAAGAACAGTTAAAAGACGTACACTTTTTGCCATTTCATTGGGTAACACACCTGTTAACAAAATTTGTTGTGCACACCATGTGAGAATACATTTCCTTGACGACTGGCATATCGCACTGGGCACAAATGACATGAAGCAGCCATTGCAAAAGACTAATTATTTGAATGCCCTTACTTTTCCCGCACTGCTCTATGCTGCCTTAAATTTTTTGACTGTTAAATTACAATCGATATTTCAAGCAAGCCTAAACTGATTTTATCGTTAAAATGTAGCTTTAATGTTAATGTATCTTTGGAGTTGATTTTAGCGAATGTAATCCGATTACCATAGAATATAAATTTTTAAGATAATAAGACTTGATGTACTTTTTGTAATTTTTTAATCGACATGTACGCAGATCTTAGTCATCACATCTTTACCCGAGGGACACGCACACGTTTGCATTATACAAGGAAGGCAACCATCTGATGCTCTTCCAAATTTAAGTACGTACAAAAGCAAGTAATCTGAATTGGTAGTTGAAGATCCATTCTGTAGTATTTCCAACATTTCGCTGAAAGTAAAATATGATTCTCAAGGTAGCCGCAATAACGAACTTCCTTGAATTTGCCCAACCCATGACACTTCGAAATTGTCTCCTTCATGATCATCTATCATTTTTATCACAATTCGGGCCTCTTCCTCACTTTCGATATTAAGAAGATGTGTTATCCCAGAGAGAGAACTACAATTTTGTTTTGCCTCTTGGTATGCCACTTTCTCACTGAAAAAACGGTACCGTTTGTCACTGTCAGAGTGATTCAAAGCGTCTACGAAAGGTCAGAAAATGTAACACAACACTTTCTTTAAAATATCGCCCAAGTTTCCTTAAGTATTGCGAGTATTTCATACCAAACCATAAAACCCCAGACAATACCCAGCCAAAGTTCATTTTCACTACTTATGTATAGTCTGCTTAAATTCTTGCTATAAAATCACAGTAATTCGTGTATCAATGTTCACACATATTAATGTTAACTAAAATGTAAATTAAAAGAATAACGACAGGGGGTCCCATTGAGTGCTTATTTGGATCATCTATTTAAGCTTTGCACGAAGTCGATGGTCTATTCCAATTTGCATGTATAAAAGTCTGACATTGATAACATAATGATAAATATTTTGAATGTTATAGTGATATCGAATCTTATTATCAATTTTATATTATTCTAAAATAAACCAGAAAACCAGGTATTTGTCAAAACGTGACTGTAACAATGGCAATATAAATAACCACAGAAATGCCATCAAAATAACAATAAGAATAAAAAAAACACCTAAACTAACAATAACAATGACAATTGCAGTAATGAAACTACCGTGTACATACAAAGTCAAATCATTCGCATGGTTTAGGAATACAAAAACACGGGGTGCAAGGTAAAGATAAATATACAAACCATACGAAGCAGAAAAAGCTTACAATTAAAACATATTAACAGCTACTTAGTAGCATTTACGTCGTTTAGTCGATTTGAACAAAACTTTAAAGCTTTCCAATGGTGAATGACATTATAGACCCATGGTTTAAGCTAGCAACATTATACTTCTCGGTCATCTTTCAGTACGTCAGGAAAATGTCCTATAACTATTTTCAACCCCCCCCCCCCTCGTAACAACTCCCTGTCAGTAGCAACTCAATAACATTTTGCGAGTTTGTCGAATGAGTTCCTTATAGTTTGAGCGCAATAATTCCCTATAGTTACTGAGAATTTATTGTGTTCTTTAAACAAAGACATTCAGACCTACCCGAATCCTAGTAGACAATTTCCACTCCGTCGAACACCCCCTCCCGCCTACTCAAACAACAAAATCGCACCAGCTTTGGTAATTAATTAAATTTGATAACCAGAGTTATGCATTAAGTTTTCTTGTGAAAGTGGGCCTTTCGTATATTTTGGGAGTATCTGAACACAATTTGTAGTACTATTTTCATTAACCGTGGATCACTACTCTCAGAGGACATTGGCCCTTAGTTGCGTCGTATTCTGAACACGGGGTTGCACAAGTTATACTGCCAACATCATTAGAAGCTGATAAGGGGACAGTTTTGTTGCAAGGCGGTAGATCGACTAAGATGCCCTCAGTCGTGTTGCAAGAGATATTCATTGGGAGGCTTGATGGAGTGTCTTTGACATCATCGGTGCACAATGAATGAAGAAAAGTTCCACCTACAATAGACCATAAAATAGAGCAGTAGCTGTGTGCTTACATAAGTCTCTATCACACTGAATCATACTTTTAATTGAGATATCACAAAATTTAATGCGAAACTTAAATGCTTAGTGCAGTGATATGTAATATGTTTTTTTTATATTTGTCATACCGGATCATACCGAAGACTAGAAAATAGAAACTACTGCATTGTGCTTGGTACTCAGCATAAGCAATGGCGTAGGGAAAACAAGCCAGTGGCTGGCTCGACTTGAAACAATTGGCTAGAAACTGGGCCGTAAATCCTCATCTAACTAACTTTTTGACTACAATCACTTACTTGTTACTAGCAGTGACCATTTTATGGTTCCATTTTATAAAGTACTTGTGAAAAAAATCATTACAGAGACCCTAATCACGTGGTTATGGCCCTTTCGAAAATTGCTTCTTTTATTGTCATAAAATACCTTAATCAGTTCTTCGCAAAAACAGGAAAAAGTGTTGCAAAGTGGGCAAATTGTTTGAGGTTCTTTTGTTAATTTTCCCATGATATTTTGTACCGCTTGAATATTTGAATGACGTTTTGTTAAATGCCAATATGAAACTTCGACATATGTAGGGTATTGCTTGAAAAGTTATTCAACGTTTCATTCAGCATTGTCCAAATTTCAAAGAAGTTCAAGTGCTTTCAACATCAGATGGCACCACAGATTCGCCACTACGCCCTGCATTTTTTTAAAAAACTTCATTTCTATTAAATCTTTTATCTACCCAACGCAACCAGCTATGATGCCGTTTTTCCTTGTCAATGAGGACATTATTAATATGTGTAGGCGTTTAAATATATTTTTTGAACTCAACATAAAAAGTCACACAGCGACACCGTGTTATGTATACCATGATCAGTGCCCCGATTAGTGTCCCGATAAGCAAAATATAGCCACTTGGTCAAAATGTTTGTACAGTCTTGTTTAAGAGGGAATAGAAAATACCCTATAAATTAGGTAAAAATTACGTCTTAAGAATGGTTCCATTGTCATCCATTGGGAAATATACAATTACGATTTTTCTCTACAAATGTCAATCCTTGAATGAACCCAAGAGGAAAGTGGACTATTCTACCAGTCCTTAATGTATGGTAGTCGGAAGGTCCGGTGTTCGAATCCTGGCCGGGTCGTACCAAAGACTTTAAAAATGGAACCTACTGCCATTGTGCTTGGTGCTCAGCATAAGCAATTGATTGGAAAAAACAAGCCAGTGGGCCACAACTAGAAAAAAGGCCGTGACCGGCCGACATAAACCAATTACTTACAAACTGAGCCGTAAAACATCATCCAACTAACTTTACAAACCAATGTATATATAAATATATATATATATATATGTATACGACAAAATGCTGACCACAACCATGCGGAGTAGTCTACTTTATCCTAAAGCTGGATCCCGGTGGTTCTGTTCCCTCCCTTCTACTTTTCAACTATCTGACGCCACGTTTAATGCTTCATTTTGTCTTCGAATGCGACCCTCTACTTCAACCCAGTGTCTCAATTAGGATTTTACCCTTCCAAAGTTATGGTTACACTGAGCCAAATTACTCAAACGTATCTCGTACAAAGCTGAGAAAAAGAAGGTCAAGATGTCTTTTTATCACACGGTATCGTAACTCAGAGATTTCAATAGTCTTAAATTTTTGTCATACTTTTCATTCTCGGTTCTATCAAAAACTATGCGTAGTAAGGGCGATAAAGTTTTGCAAAAGCAACCTCGTTTTCCAAGTCTTTTAAATTTTCGTTTGTTTTAAAGAAAATTTTCATATATTTTAAACTAATATTAATAGATACATTCAAAATAAAGCAGTACGGTAGTTTTCTTTACAAGAAATAAGGCTCTCACAGGAGTAATTCGATTTTTGTTACCCAAAAGTAATTGGCTCAACCAAACTTTCAGAAATTCAAATGATGCAACATCCATTACTCTTGAAATACATAATATCTTCAGGAGTTAAAGCTATTGCTATAGTGTATTGGTGAGACTGAATGGTTTAATAATAATTTAAGGTATTTCCTTTGCATGCCATGTTGGAGCATTTTAAACGCAATATTTCCCTTTCAAGAAAATTGTATCACGAAAGAAGTGGTTACGCTTTTACCTTGACCCAGCTTATCTAAAGACGAATTATATTTGAAACAGCATACACAAAAACAGGAATACAAGCAACTATATTCTACCCTTCTACCCGATCCTAAGCTGTTGTTTCCAATAGGAAGAAAAATTATTCACACATTTTTCAACATACTGTTTCATTTATTGTAAATCCTGGTTCTCCCCATTCTGTAAAATATCTATAATTTGCTACCACAGAATTTAAAATCTTGCAAGACAGGATACTTATATTGGATGCAAAGAAAGATAAAAGACATTCTGCCTTGCTTACAGTTTTCATCATATTACAAATATATTTTTTTCAGACTACCCCATAAATATGTTACTGTGATAAAATACAGGGCTTGGGAAAATGTTCATTTTGTTCATATAAGTAGTAACCTAGCGTGCTTCTGTACAAATATTAGTTACGGTTGCACTTTCAGGTCACCTAGTTACACAAAATCTAACGACTTGTCATAAAGAGACATCCCTAGTTAGATCTTTCAAAGATTTTAATAAGCCTGAGTCTAGTTGTGGTAAAGGCTCCGATCGATACCTTCCCGTTTTGATAGCTACTCTTGACATGTAGCTATTATTGTCATCTTGGAAGATTTAAAACTTGTAAGAGGAATAAGTATGCTAGCCGATTAGGATTTTCCTAACAAAAGTAATTTTTGGATCAAAATCTACTTTTCATACATTTTGTCACAACGTTATTTAGTTGGCATATACATAATAACATTGGAACTACTTGATGAATACCTGGATTTTAATCAAGTGTGCGTTTGAGAGTTTTACAAATAGCAGCCTGAGAAAACCTTTCTGTTTTTCCTTGAGAATGATGTAAGTCTTAATACCACTGAAGAACATCTGCAAATTTTCGTAAGAAGAATGTACAGAGAGATCTTCTGACCTGCTCTGTTAAATCCTATTTAAGCGTCTTTTTCGAACAATAATACATAAAGAAAAAAGTTAAGTTGTTTTAGGACTATATTTCGTAAAAGAGATCATGACTTAAAGTTAGGAAACTTAGGAAAATTAGGAAACAATTTTCATCAATAACTGCATAAGAGAAACATACCCACAGTGCGGAAATCGATGCACTCCTGGCAGTTGCAATGCTTTTCTGTGACACCACACCACCCAGCTTTGGAGCAGCAAGGTTTATTCCCATATGGATTACATACGACATTTTCTCCGTTTGGCGCTGGAAAATGTTCCCCACATCGGCCATCACTCCTATAAGATTTACTTGAGAAGAGATCTGTAGAGAATACGTGTAAAACTCTATTGCGATTCACCAAGTTTTGTGCTACAAATTTAACACCAGGGTCATCATCTTCTAGTGGCAGTTTGATAGTCGCATAAGAAAAGACAAATTTTATCACAATTTTGTAAAGTCTCAAAGACACATAGCCTACTTAAGCGCAAGCTCAGGATAGTTTTTGTCACATAACTCTAAGTTGCATAATCTGATGAGGGGCTAAACCTTCCTCGGTACTTTTGCTATTTTGGAACATTAACTTGCCTTTTAGGCCCTTTTTGACGCAAAAGGGTAGTTCGATGTACAATACAGTCTACCCATTTGACCCATTGCAAAATTCCAATCATAACAGATGCCGTGTTGGAGTTATGCTCAACGCACATTTGTTTAATAAAGTCTCATGTAGTGACCAATGAATCGAAGTCACTCGATAGCACAGTGTACTTGTACGAGCATTACCGTGTAGACTAAGACAACGATATGTCCTGGTGCTTGGAATGTAAGAACTGAACTATTGTAATTTTAAGCCAAAAATTATAACCGTTATACCGGGGACTTTCCTAGGAAAGTTAGCACCCGAGGAGGCATGTTTCTTGTAAGTCATATCCCGTGTTTGGGAAGCCTTTAGGAGGGCTGAACGATCACATACAGTCCGCTCCTTGGGTAACAGAGGAAACTCATTTACAGTTTTCTAAGTATGTTATAGCACTAGGCATTGAGGCTGCTTTAAAGGGCTTTTAACGGACAAACAGGTATCAACAGTGCAATAGGGCTAGGAAGACTTGTTTTAAATTAAACAGCACGAACAGTGGGGACAAAAAACTACATAGGTCATAGGCCTGTATGGGAATAATCACCCTAAATATGCAATGTAAACGTTACAGTTTTGATAAAAGCTTTATTGCATTCGACGTTTGCAATAAAGAACCCAGGAAACCATCTGACGATTGAGGGGTGGAGTCGCTATGACGTGGGAACACAAGACCGTGAACACAAGAGGTGTTAGTGTTCTGAGTCCCAAATATGAATTTTGGACAATAATTCTATGCGGAGGTATCCCAACGAGGACCATATCGGTCAGAAGGATTTGTTCTAGAATAGATGTGCGCAAGCCAACTATTATACTCCCTACCATATCCTACTTGGTAGGAGTGTTGTCTAAGGGGATGCCACATTAAAGGTTTCTTGAATAAAGAAGAGTACTTCGACGATTGACGGTGCAGCACTTTGCCATTTTTGAAAATGCTTTATTTCCAAATATTGCTTAAGTTCAACTCTTCAGGGCTCTTATCTTGGTGGCTGAATCTACGTAAAAAATGCCGTCTTAAGGATCGGTCCTAATAGGATTGTACATGAATTCCTTTAGGGTTAGACAGTGAGGAGAGCTACGTTTAAGCGTTCATGCATGGAATGATATTTATTAACAGCAATACATATTTTGTTTTATGTTTATCTCAGTACTTTTTGCCCGAGACGCTATAAGTTTCAACAAAACTTTACCTAAAATCACTGAATGATTACGGAATAAGCTTTGGGCAGCACCTTTCCTTTAAACCTTACACAAAACTGTATAATGCCCTACAAATGTATATAAAGAACTGAAGTCACTGGAAAATTTATGTTTTCAGAAGGCAATCTTCAGTAACTTAGAGACGTTAGGACGTTACGTTTTCTAAACTTAAACCCCGCTAGAATGAGAATAAGACTAAAGACTGCTACAGAACCTCCCTGCATCGCTATGCACAAGCAATACTCTTCTGAGAAATGCCTGTATCCGATACCTACCATGCACATCTGTCTTTTGTCTGTAACTGCATACGTACCTGGCAGGTCTAGTTTTATGTGACAACCTTCACGAATTTCATTGCTTGCTGAATACGTTGTAGTTGCACATGCTACTGCATCTCCTTTCAAAAGGGATACCAATGTTGCGTCACATGGTTGGTAAGCTGTATCATCTGCCACAGCTTCACAAGAAATATTGAAAGATACATTAACCACTCGGGACAGGACACGATCTACCTCAAAATCCTCTGTCACGGTCGTGGACGTGAATTCGTCTGCGTAAAAGCAACATCAATAACGACCATATAAAAGTGCTTGTAACGATGTTTCCTTCATATTT
The DNA here is from genome assembly GCA_009936505.3 of Holothuria glaberrima. Classification (NCBI taxonomy): domain Eukaryota; kingdom Metazoa; phylum Echinodermata; class Holothuroidea; order Aspidochirotida; family Holothuriidae; genus Holothuria; species Holothuria glaberrima. Next base: position 8,925 of record WURT03662024.1, on the reverse strand, counting down.
GGTTATATCCTTAAGTGGAGAAGTAATGATATGTATCAATTCCTGAATACAAAATAGTCTTAATGTAAAACCCATGTGTCAGCTCTTCTTTGGGAAGTATCCCTTTATGGGATTATCTTTGTATTCGTACAAAGATGGAACTATCCCAAAGTGTAAAGTTTGTGTGTGTCTCTGTTTGGAATTATCCCTACATACTATACATTCTCATCTGTATAGAAGTGCCACTATACTGAGACGTCCCTTAAATAAATTATCCTTTCATAACAATATGTCTCCACCAGTGGCGTAGCTAGAGTTTTTTCCAGGGGGCAAGACCTAAAAATTTCCGAATTTTCTTCTTCTATACTACAACTCAGGTTGAATGGTTTACAGTTCCCAAAGCATATTACACCTACACAGTATTGTACATATGGATATGCATTTATATAATACGTACTCATTTTACCACTAGGGCTTTGTAGTGATTTATAAGTTTGTAATAATCGAGGCAAAGAAAACTTTGATATATTTCACTACATTTGCTATTTTTTTCGGAAATTTTTACCCTTTTTCGGAAATTTTATAATATTTAGCTATGTTTTGGGCATTTTCGAATTTCCGAATTTTTTCAGTTTCCGAGCCAAGGGGCGACCGCCCCTCTGCCCCCCTGTAGCTACACCAATGGTCTCCACATAGAATTGATAAGTAAAATTATCGGTATAGTGCCCTTCAATAATCAGCGTCTCCCTGATATAATTACCCTAACGTGTAATATATTCTTATGGGGGAATCCCCGTGTGGAAATACCTCTCTAAATTGGATATGAAGTTTTCTGGCAGAGAAGTATCCCTGTAGTAAAACGTCACAGGACAGAACTGTATCTACGAGGAAGTATTGTCTTTTTGACGTATGCAATGCCTAGTAAAATTTATATATCCTTAGAAAAGAAACACGTGCATCTAATCTGATGATGCCCTTACAAAAAAATGTGTGGCAAAAGTTCCAATACCACACGTGAAATACTGTGTCAAACTGTGCAAAACTATGGTGGGGCGTGAAGATTCTTGAAGTTTCTGTGATTTTTTGCATGGCAATGTGTGTCATTAATAAACAGTTGACACACATTTCCAAAGCGTCATGCATTGACCTGCGTTTCTACAGTTTGGACATGGGGCAATGTGTGGAAAACCAAAAATCACGCTTTTACACAGGTAACATAAGGCAAACTGGGGTAAAGTAGGTAAAATGTGGAAATATGTGGAGAAGTGTGGTGCTGAGTAAAGTAAATTCAATAATTCGATTTCTTTCACTGGCCTTGTTTGTCATACTTTGCCTTGGTTTGTCACAGTGTCAACTTGACACAGCTTTCCTAACTTTGACCTTCATTTCAAGGTGTGGCAATAATGCAGGGAAAAGTGTGGTCCTGGGTGTCAGATTGGTTCCAATACCGCATGTGTCACCACTCATGACCACACTTTTTCCTATGTATTTTCATATGCTTTGTCACATGTGATTAAGTGTGTTCACGTGTGGCATGCAACACGTTTTTTTTTTTTTTTGGTTTTTTTTTTTTTTTGTAAGGGTGCATTTCAAGCACTTGTAAGACTGAATAATGTGTTGGTATTGTTTTAAGCTAAATACTGAGTCCATTCTGAATAATGAAAGACCAGCTGCTACTTTGTAGTCAGTGGCGTACATAAGGGGACCATGCCTCCCCCCCCCCCATGATGCCGATTGTTTTTAGTACCAAAATACGTAAATTTAAAACAAAGTTTTACCTCAAAGGTATCCTATGTGGCACCAGATTGCATGTAAGGACACCTAATTTTTCGTAAATTTCAAAGGGAAGGAGGACACCGAGTAAGGGTAACAAAAATGGTCAAATAGTGATTTTAATTTTTGTGTCTGCTTGATGCGCATCCAAAGTCATTTAGAGGGTTAAATACTCATTTTAATGGTCACAACTGTGTCAATACCCCAAAACCTCGGGGCTTTGCCTGCTGAACCTCCACTGGAACATTGGCCCTGGACCCTATCAAGGGTATCTGGGCCCCAACGCTTACAGGAGCGCTTCCAGTTACCACGACGCCTGAGGTGCTGTTCATTCCTTCATTTTGGAGTATCACCCGGCTGAGCGCGGTGCGCCCGGTGACCCCCACTTAAAAGTCTGTCGTCGCCACTGATTCTATTGCTCTCAGCAGACTTAACTTTGCTTCTTCTTTAGAATATTTTGACTTCAAAATTGTGAACCTATTTAGAGTAAACACGCTCATTTCTTACAATTTTAGACAAAAGTATTTGATAGGATGCGGAATTAGTGAGGAACTGTTTAGTAAAGATACCGCCAATTATATTTGTCATACACGAAATTATAACTGAAAATGGTTCCACTCATGTACTGTGAATTCGAACCTAGCTGACGGTATGCAAACTGTTAAGGCTAAAGGAGAACAATAACTCTCAGTTAAAGTTTCTGAACTCGTACCTCCTACATACTCCCCTTGATACAAAACCAGATATTCCAACTGTTTAACAAGCTCTAAGACCACCTATTTCTTACAATGACTTTCGATTCTTATGTTTCAAACTTAAATTCTATACTTATCATGTCACTTAAAACATATGATAGGACATTTAAATGAAAAGCTTTTTACCTTTTGCTTGAACACAAAAAAATCATAACATGTAGATTCACAGCGGACAAAATCAAAGATCCCAAAGTTTTAATTGTCATCATTTCTTTACAACGAATGATTCAGAAAATGGACACTGCTGTTATATACTTCCGCAAAGGTTTGAATTCAAAGAGCCTTTAAGCGAAAGTTGCCGTTGTCGTGCCCGAAAGATTTGCTACTACTACGAGACACAGTTTTATTAATCAAGGTTGTCACATGACATGTATAAAAGCTACTTTGAACAGCATCTTGTTTACTACTTATTGATCTGCAACGTTATGATATGAAGACTTAAACTGCAGTAGCAGCTTACCGTTTCGCGAGAAGAGGTGTTAATTGAACAAGCAGGTTTGGATAATATTTTGCAATTAAACATACGCTGGAAAGAAAGAGTACTAAGTTTCTGAAACAGGAAAAGAATACATCACTCAATTGTATTCATTCTTTGGAGCTTAAAAAAGAGTTGAATACGAATGTCCAAACTGTCAATGGAATTTAGGGAGTTGTTAGATATCACTGGTTTAATTAAAATTTGCAAAGTCAGCGTGTGTCTCATATAACGTTTAGTAACGAATGGTATACAAGGGTGCCCTGTTAGTACACAATTGTTTAGTTGTCAAGCCAGAGATGCTGCTTGTGTAATGAAATTACGTTTGGCTAGAATTAAAGGGAAATATTGCGTTTGTTTTACAGAAAATTTTCCTATTTTTTAAACCAATATTTACAGATACAGACTGGTAGACAATTCAAAACAACTCAGTACAGTAGCCTTCTTTTCTAGAAATAAGGCTCTCACAGGAAGTAATTCCGTTATTTGCTGCACAAAAGTAGTTTGTTCACCCAAACTTTCAAAATTTCAAATGATTCAACATCCGTAACTCTTGTAATGCACAATATTTTTAGGCGGTAAAGCTCTTGCTAGAGTTTATTGCTGAGACTGCATAGTTTAGTAATGGTTTAAGGTACTTTCTTTGCATACCATGTTGGTGTATTTTAAACGCAATATTTCCCTGTTGATGTCATAAAAAATACTAGCTTTTTTAAGTTCAAAACCTAAATTCAGTCTAAGAAATTGAATGTTTTAAGTGTAAAATGTTTAAATCAGTATATTAAAAGTGACCGAACGTCAGACTCAGATAGACCCTTAATTGTTTTTCGGAAAACTCGCAACCGACAATTGCCCCCGCAAAATTCCCCCCCCCCCCGACAATAGCCACCAGGACAACTACCACCCAGTAAATTAACATTGCACATATGATCATAAACGGCTATGTGAAAAAATTTTCGTATAATATGTGAGTTCTCGCTTCCTCTGTTTGTTCATAATTTTCATTTTTGTATTATTTTTTAAGTTCTAGAAAAATGGGGGCAAGTGCCTCTCTTTGCCCGCCTATAAACATGCTTTCTATTCCTTATCTGCTTCAACTCACGTGGGCCACAGGGACGTAAGTTTATGTTACCGCCTTGATCTAAGGCTATGATGAATGCCCTTTGCTTTCGAAAGCTTTGACGTAATTGAAGATGCTAAAAATGTAGTCAGTCTGGTGACATTTTCTGTAACATTGATGAAGTTTTAAATGACATTTTCGGGATGTAGAGTAAATTTAACTCCCTCAACTACGGAAAAGCTATTTCTTGTGTGACCCAAAACAGTGTCAACAGGGACGTTCCTCAGGATGGATGAGTGGCAGATATTAGGTCGACAAAAATGGTTTCATTCTCGACAAAATACACGTATCAAGAACGGTTAAAGCATAACCCTCGTTTTAAGGAAATCTTTGCAAAAAAATATAACGGGAGGACAAGATAGGCAAAAAAAAAACGCAGTTGTACTCATTTAAACATCTGGCAATGGCAATTTGGCCTTGGCGTACTTGTTTTCATTTTTCTGCTACAAAAGGATGGTAGCTTTAGTCATGCAAGAACTATCTCCGAGGTAGTACTTCCATGGTCATGGTCAGAGCATAAGATCACCTTAGGCACAGGACTCAGTTACCCACCCTATTAGGACACATTTCAGTAACGTTCCTTTGTTCAGGGACCGCGGAGACATGGGGCTAGGGGGGCTTTAGACCCGCACTTTTTCTACCCGGGGCATTTTGGGCCGCCTTATAATAAATGATAGGCTTCTCTCTTCTTGAACATACAAGTCCGTTGTCTACGGGGACACAGGGGAAACTGCCCCCTCCTTTAGAAAAAAATGCTGAAATGGTGAAAATGTCACTGTCCAAATTGTGATTTGAAGGCCCAAAAACATCATAAAATGTAAATAAGGGTTCCTTTTCCCCAAAACTTTTAAACCCTGTTCCCCCTACAAGATACACCGCTGGAACACCACAGCATATACGCTGGTTAAAGATAACATATTATTACCTTTATTATTAGCTGGACTCAATGAGCTTGTAAGTAAAAAAAAACTTTTAATTTTAAAGGGCGCAAGCAGTTGCGACAAACTTATTTTGAAACAGCAACTAAATTTCACAAATATCCGCTCAATCTCTAAGTAAAGAATATATAGATGCAACTTTAAGGTATAAAACGTGCCATTCTTCCCCTCCATGGGCATCTGGGAGACATTTC
>WURT03662013.1:2708-14945 GCA_009936505.3 Holothuria glaberrima | reverse complement strand
GAGTGTGTTTTTCTTTGTATTTTCGCATTTTCTTTCTCCACGAGAGGTAAGTATGGCAATGGCAGTGTCCTTATTTCAAACATTATGCCCTCAACATGCAGGATTTTGAAATTATTTTAAGCCGGTCTTGTGATTACAGTGGAAATAGATTTTAATAAACACAACATAGCTGATACAATTGAGAAAAGCCTCAGACGTCCCTAAAATTGATCTACAAGTTTTCTGAAAAATTACAGATCTCTTGTGAAACGAACGAAAGGAAAGAATCTACAACCAAGCATGCCATCCCTTACATTAGGTTTAGAATTAAGCTTGTATTTCATATATTTTACCGAAATGCTAACCTGTTCTTTCCTTTATGCCACGAGCCTTCAAATCTTCTTCCGGGTTACCAATCCCACAGTCAGTTGGTCTCGTGAAACACGCAACAGCCTTGAGAGGGTTTCCGTTACCAGTCTTATGAACAACCACGTATTACACCTAATATATGACCTGCACCGTTGGTCCACTAATAGTACGATTCCGTAAACGTGTTTATGCACTATATGTGACTCATAGAAAATTAAAAATACAAAATATTTCTTTTCCTTACGTCAGGAACTTCCAAATAAAGCCAGTTTTCTCGTTTTTAGTTCAGGAAGAAATTTTTAAAGGTTCTTAGAATTTGTGTGTTGCCAATTTAGTGACGGTTGTGAACCCAAGGCTGTAGAGTGTATTACTTCGTAATCTAGTCTGTCTAAGTAATTACTTATTTTCCGAAGAGGCAGCAATTAGTTAAAAGGTTGCCAGAGCTAGAAGTCTATTTTAAATACGAAAGAACGAATTAACGGTTTGCTTGATTTTGAAACGGTACAAGAAAAGTTTACATAAAGGTTAGAAGTAATGTACATAATGAGTGACTCGAGGGTTTATTGGTTATTGTAAGCATCTCGATCTTCTGAATGAAGTCTGAACAAAGCTAAGGGAAGGAAGCTAAAGAGCAAAGAAAAAAATCTCTCAGCTTATTTCTTGGTCGAAACGTTTAGCCACCCATCGGGATCACTATAGTACAGAAAAACTTGCGTTTTTCTCATATTCGTGTTTAACGTGGGGTACAAGCTAGAGGTATCCAAGAACATCGATCTGTTGACGCTTCGTCTTTTCCACCCTTGGGTCTAAACAGAGATGCCTTCTTCTTCAATATGGCCCGGAAGTGATATTACTAGTTGTAGTTCCTAGTATCCCCAAGGGCATATTCCAGTGGCATTGAAAAAGGATTTCATGTGAAAAATAATAAGGAAAACGTTTTCAATTCATGCCCTTATACCCCTAAAGCGATACTCTATTCCTATTCAAGATATCTCATTTTAAAAATACCTTTCGTTTGTCGAAGAATATTTCTGTTTTCTTCAAGGTCACATAATGTAATGTAAAGTGGGCACATTGCCTCAGATTCCATTTGTTTTTCTTAGTAATTGAATGTCTTGTTTGTCCTTAAATTTGATTCTGTCGAATAATAAATTTTTAATATCCTTCCCTGTAGATTTAGCATAAAACTTCACAATATGTATTGTACAGCAAACAAAGTTGTCAAATATTCCCTACAGCGGTGAAAATATTTTAAAGAAAAACAATACCATGTCTACACAATGTGCCGCGATTACATAACGGATTTCCCATAATGCATTGTATCCCTAGAATTAATTACAATTCTTCGCAGATAAGTATATATTCTAATCGCTACATGCTATTGAGATGCGGTTTTTACCACCTAAAAACAGAAAAATTTTCTGTATTTTTAAAGTCACTGACTTTTTCTGCACTCTTATGGACAACCCTTTTAAGACGACAATATACTTATTAATATTTATGAGGCAAACACTGGTAACCTTGCTGTTATGAACGTACTTCATGTTTTTCGTTGGTATTCATCATCACTAAGCGGGTGATAGGTGGAGACTTTGAGCGTGGCATGCAGTAATCGTTGATTTCAAATAAATAGTTCACCCGTCAATGGAGTTGACAGGAGGTGAAAGAAAGTAGAAATAATTAAAACTTTTTCCACATCTTGGAAGTATATGTGTGTGTACACACACAAGCAAACAAATATATATATATATATATGTATATATATATATAAGGCTCAGATGCTGAGAAGCACTGAAGAAATGTTTATATCGGAAAAAAGTAGTACGGAGTGCTAAAAAGTTTGGGGAATACCACGACTTTTTGGAAGCAAGTGAAATAAGATCCATCCTTACCGTGACCGTGCAGAGAAAGGGTTCCAAGCTTCATTGTAAGCCGATTTTTGGCAGAAAAACATCACATTATGGTTGCGGTAAAAGTAAAGACTAAGTCTTAAGTTAACCCCCTCCCCTTTGAGAAACTTTTGTTCATTTAAGATGGCTTAAACGGAAAATGGTGCTATCTTTGATACATTTTCGAACTGATCATATATTGGAAAACTTTCGCAATTAAGTGAATTTTTACTTTTGATTGACTGTAAAGGAAAGGTGTGTTGTCTAAGTGGAGGGTTGACTCCTCTCCTTGAAGTTTTTGTTAAGGTTAGGTAGCTTAGATGCAAATGTCAAATCTTTCAATTAATTACATGCTTAGAAATTATTATCATTTTGTGATACTTTGGCTGTGACATGGTACTCGTTATAAAAATGTGTAACCGTACGACAAATACATTCTAGAATGTTACCGTGTATGCTACTTGTGCTTAGATTGCTCTAATATTCTCTACTGAGCTTCCTGAACAATATAGAATGAACAATATCATCAAAAACCTTGGAAAGGTCACGGAAAATACCAATTGTACTAGAGCGCTCAGTATCCAGCCAAAGAAATATGTATCAAGCTAGTTCAAGGTTGCCTTATCAGTTGAGTGATGATTTTATTGGAAAATGATGCTCAAAATATTAATTACTGAATGTTTTTCAAGAAAGTTAGTAATCCTATATATAGGCTAAGACGTTCGAATATTTTGGAGATAGAAGATAACAGTGAAACAGGACTATAATTAGAAAACACTTAAAATTGTTTTCTGACTTGAGAGTTGGTGTAGCTTTGACAAGCTCAAATTCAGATGTAAACACACTACTTAAAAGGGATCGGTTAACCATCTGCAATAAAGGAATGCAATATATCGCTGATATGTTTTAGGAATTACGGTTTTTGTGATACCGTTGTAGCCGTGGCTTTTCCCTTTTTTGAAACCATGAATAAGGACAGATGTCTCACTAGTAGTTGTAGGCAAACTCATGAAAGAATCCTCCACATTAATTTTACCTACAAAAGGATCAGTGTTACTATGGGAGCTTATCTGATACATCCTACCTAAGCACCAAACGTAACGTATTTGTTGACTTTATGTGCAATACCATTATCATCATCAATAGCAAAGTTTCCACACTTAACTTCAGAGGGAGATTTTCACGTTTTAACTTACCAATGATGTTGTTAGAGTTTTTTCAAAGTTCTCTAGTGCTATCTTTTTATGATCATTCCAAACACCATAGCATAATTATTTTCTTAGCGTTTTTAATTACAATAGAGAGGACATTCTTGTAACAAGTAGACTTTGCTGTGTAGCTTTGAGTTAGTTAGTTAGATGGGGTTTAACGGCTTAACTTATAACCTCTTGGTTTAATCTAGTGGCACCCGCTGCCTTTTTTCCAGTTGTGGGGCACTGGATTGTGTAGCTTTGAAAATGAGTAAGTTTATCCTGAAAGAACCACTTGCTTTTCATGCCGGATGGATTTTAAGATACCTTTGCTTACACAAGGAGACTTTAAATAGTTATCTTTGTTAGAACGTTTAATAAAAGGACAGCATCACTGGAAAGTTCCTTGAGAACGCCACAAAATTTGCTGTAAGCCGAATCAGCATCTTCATCACACGTAGCATCTGTTCCATCAGTGTTAAAGAGCCCCTGTTTTTTAATCTAAAGATATTTATAATACTAGCATTATGGAATAACTAGAATTCAAAATTCGGTTGATGTCAGGGGCGCAAATCTGTGTTTTTGTTTGGGGCCAATTTATTATCTAAGCGAAGCGCCACTAGGATTAGCTTGTAGCGTACCAAGAACATTTTCGTCCCTGAAGGCCCCCAGATCGTCGGAAATGGCACTTGCCGGGTCGTTTGATGTATTTCGAAACAACGCCTGTATTGTGATCTCTTGTTCTGGAAGTTTGTATTGTGAGAGATAATGTCTCAGAAAAATATTTTCCTAACTTCCCGATGACCACACCGACTAGTATCGATCAGTATTAAAAAAAAAAACAGCCCACAAAGCATCCAGCGATGCGCGCCAGTGAATAGCCGTATAGTAATGTGGTCTACCAGCTGATGTGGGTGTAGCTTGGGATAACAAAATGAACACGCACCGTGTATCATATTCACCATACATACCATACCTGCCAACTCTCACGGTTTTACCGTGAGTCTCACGGTTTTACTCTGAGTCTCACGGTTGTTGAGGTCGTCTCACGGTCAAATATCCAGAACTCACGTTGAAAAACTAAGTTGGAGTCGTTGAAAAAAATAGTTTCATTACAAATATTAGGTATATACACCGTGATTGCAAACCAATGTTTGGTTTAGTCAAGTTTGGTGGGAAAAGGATCAGGAAGGATATAAAATCCTTATCAAGGACCCTATGAACGTTGCTAATAATGACCCTATAATGTTGCTACCGTAATATACTTCAATAACGATCGCAAAAATGGGGTTGCGATCGATCGCACCTTCAAGGAAAAACTTATTCGACCGCCAAGAGTCTCTTTCTGCATATATATTGTACAGGGTACTATTCGCGATATGCCTACGTATATTCGATTCATCAAGCCCATTGCCGGCAAGATGTCAAGTAAACAAGCAGGATTGCCGATCCCTCAGTCTGAATGTCTCAAATTCATGTGAAAATGATTTTGTTATAAGAAAAGAGCCGCACAATTTCAGTGTGGGTGGTCAGTGGAATTATCAGCACATTGAGACAAATTCCAGATTATTTCCCTATGTACGTCACTCGAATTTATCCACACATTTCACCTGGTAACGTGCTTTGTATGACTTTTCGATTTTGTCCATGGAATGTTAATTACTCCTGTTACACGTTAACCCCAAAACCTATACTTGACTTCTTGAGCTCACGATCGTTCACGTACCTGCAGACAGATTCCTGGGGAGCAATCTTTCCTTAAAGGCAGTATAGGCAGTCGCCCTAAAATTTGCTTAATTGAAAAATCAGCAAACTCTTGCAAACCTCCTCTTATTGCATTACAAACACCTCTGAAGACGTTTTGCACATAACTATTACAAACAATAGGTACAGCAAGGAAAAATTCTCCCCGAATTTTACAAATTTCACTAACAAAATATTGTCACATGATCAAAATAGGCCATTCATGAACTAGAGTGACGGGGCATATTAACTCCGATCGGGATGAGTGCCTTTTCCCTTTACAGGGAAAATGCAGTCCCCTTCTCCCAATTTGAATGAGTGTGCCCTGTCATCCTAGTTCAGGGATTTCTCTTATCAATCATGTGACAATATGTTTGTTACTCATTTGTTACATTCATGCAGAAAACTCCTTGGTTAACCTTCAATATTCAATGTATGTATACAGAAACATAATGAAAGATACTTGTGAGCGAAATAAGAGGAGATTTGAATGATTTAGCAAACTTTTGAATATAAACTGCCATCTCCCTTTAAGTTGACAAATTCATTTTACTTTGCATAAAGGTAATCCCACGAGCCCGATAATACTTACGAGAAGAGTGAATGATTTAATTTATGAAAGATGTTGAAAGGTTGCAGATTCATTACTGACTTTCAAGTTTTCCACAGTCATAAAGCAAAATGTAGTTAGTGTACCATTCACGATTCTATTGAATACCCTTATTTTCATCATGGGCGGCGATCCGTCTTTGAAATGGGGGATATTGTCAGGAACTATCTAAGCAAAGCGCCACCATCAGTTGGAGCGGAGATAACAAAGAAAATTTGGGTAAAAATACCCCGAGGTCACCAGAAATGGTCCTTTTCAGACTTTGCAACGTGATACTATGACAATTGTCAGAAGTATTCTTGTAATCTTTCATTTTTCTGTTCTGTTAAGAAGTTGTCTTAATAACTACAGAACCGTAGCCTGGACGAATTCTCTGAGGGGCAGTTCATGACACTATCTATGCAGAGCACCAAGTGGCGTGACCACAGATAGTTGACACCCGGGCGGACCCTTCCTTTTTCACCTGTGCATGAGTGACATCCTGAGGGTAGGGTACAGTGCTAGGCCTGGGCTAGGTGTAAACTTGTGCTATTTTTGGCAAAGCTTTGAACTGATTATATCTTTTAAATTGTTATTATTTCGTGACATTCTCCATACTTTTGTGGGTGTTTCACCTCTGTCTTTTGAGAAATAATGCTTGTTTAAAGTTTTCTCATATCAAAAATGATGTTATCTTTGGTAAAGCTTTGGACTGATAACATTTCCTGAAGTTTAAATTATTTACTGATTTTTTCGGCTGTGGCATGGTTTCTCTGTGACAAAGCCTGGTAAACCGGTGCGGGCTTCTCCTAGTACGCTACTGAGGGACCCACCTTCGGTTGGCGCGTAGCAGTAGCGTAGCTCTTGCAAGAAAACGTTCGCTCGAGATATTCCTAAATGGGGGGATTACACACTTAAGACCTTAAAGTTGCATCTACGCATTCTTTACTTTTAAATTTCATGATTAAGAAAGAAACTGAGATTTCAAGAAGAAAAGTTAAATTTGATTTTAAAGGAAAATGCAGACGCCCCAATTAGAAAAAGAGTATCCGGGTGCCCTATATTTCATGAATGGCTTTAATTGAGAATCATGCAAAAATATATTTTTCACCGAGTTGCGAAATTTACGTACAGAGTAACTCCTTAGATAACCTTGAATATGCAATATTTGTATTCGAACATATCATGAAAGATACTTGGAGTGAAATGAAAGGATATTTGCAGATTTAGCTGTTGTTTCGGAATAAGTTTGCGTCGACCGGTTATGCCCTTTAAATTTGAAGTTCCTGTCCATTGAGAGCTAATGACAGGTTCTTTATTTTTAGTCAGCTATATGCAGGTGTATTGTAGGTGTGCATTTTGTTGGAGTAAGGTGGTTCATTTGTCAGAAAGAGAAACTCACATGAGAATGCTTTCACGGCGGGTCGGACAACGGCCCAGGAAAATTTGGAGAAGACAGGAATCCTCATATGCGATTTCCCGGGTTTTGGTGGCCTTGAAATCATAAATTGGACAGTGAAATTTTCAGCATTCTAGTATTTCTTCTCAAGTACGCCAAATTTCATGAGGGGATATAGTATACAGTATCCCCTCATCCAATTTTAAGGGAGATACATCTCCCTCATCCCCATAAGGACTGCCGTCCATGTTTATTTTGTTTGATGTTGTAGTGTAAGATCTATTTAGAGGTACTGAACAAATTGTAAATCTCCAGGTTTTAGGAACCGTTCTCCGGGTATTTGTGTGAAAATCTCCAGGTTTTACAAATTTGGAGGTTGACAGGTCTGTACATACAGGTGTCACACCTTTTGGGGCCTACCTACTAACTGGCATGTGACAGCACAACCCCAAACAATGATAATGCTTCCTGCGAAATGAAAATTCTTGTTCTTTTCAGTCATTGGGGAAAGTGGCTGCACGGAGCAGGGTGAGATGGTATGCTCAATAGCACATACCTGCCCTGTAATTATCTGGAATCTAGTCCGAAACTAAGAGGCGAACATTTGCCATGTCCACCCACGTTCATACAGCCACGGTTCCCAGATAAACCGAGTGATCTATTGAAGTAAAAGTTAATGTGGTTTCATACGCAACGCATTGCACGGGTAAACCCTCTTCACAATAGCCCAACTATAACTGGAAAAAGAGTGACAAACTAAAAAGTTGCGTTTTATTTTCTTCAGAATTGAAGACTTCGCAGAGTGGGATAGACACAGTGAACGGATAAGATAAGTCCCCGTATGAAAAAAAAATGCGCAATAAGCACTGCGTAGTTATCTTTTAAGCCCAGGAGCCTTCAGCTGAAAGTTGTACCTCCCTTGGAAATAAGTGCTTGCTTCGCCGGTAATCACGTGACACACTGATAGTTTATTAAGAGCGAATAGCGAACGAACGACAAAAAGTACAAGAGCCCATCCCCATGATTTGCGCGGCCCTGTGTGACGTCATTTACCCTTTAAAGTTGTAATACAAAACCGATCACTTTTACGACTTCAAATAATATCGTTCAAAGCCAACGTTATTTTACGACTACTGAGAACTGAGCTCTTTAGCACAGGCAATGTGTAAATACAACTTGTGGCTTTGCTAATGCTTTGGTGTCTTTATATAATCCACAGTCTCTGTGAATAACATAATGGCAGATTAATAACAAACAACTGCTTATGTGAATGATACCAGTGGTGTAGCCAGACTTTCTTTGTTAGGGGGGCAAGGCATTTCTCAAGGGGGGCAACCAAAATACATACACATACATATATATATATATATATATATATATATATATCTGAATATGTTTCTCCCGACGCTGTGTATGCATGGGCGGCGATCCGTCTTTGAAAGTAAGGGGATATATTGTCTGTAACACTATCTAAGTGGAGCGTCACCATCGATTGGCGCGGAGCGTACAAAGAAAATTTTGGTCAAAAATACCCCCAGATTACCGAAAATGGCCCTTTCCAGGCTTTGCAACGTGACACTATAGCAACAAGTATTTCCTAAAAAAATTGGCATATTGTAAAAAAGTTTAGAAAAAGGTTAAGTGTTCTGATTTCCAGATCTGGTCATTGGTACTAACTAAGCGGCTGCCACGATCAGTTGGCGCGGAGAACAGAAAATTTTGGCCAAAAATTCCCCCAGATCACTGGAAATGGCCTTTTCCAGGTTTTGCAAGGTGATACTATAACAACTGTTAGAAGTATTTCCTAAAAAAATAAATAGGCCTATTGCAAAAAGTCTAGAAAAGGTAAAGTTTTCTAATTTCCGAATCTGCCTGGTTGATTTCATGGGGGATATAGTGTATAGTATCCCCCATCCAATTTTATGGGGGATATATCCCACCCATCCCCCCGGATCGCCGCCCATGTTTGTATGCACTTACCGTGCTGAAGCCCATGTAGTGCAGCGTGCAGCAGTATGTAAAATTTGCATTGTACATTGTACACGACTATGGTATGTATATGTTGATACTGTATGTATGCGCTTACGCTTTGCTTTGACCAATTAGACCAGAGCGCCATGATTTCTTGCTGTTGTTTTCAGTTAAGTTCGTAGCCTACCTGCCAACTGGCCGAATTGATTAATTGCCACGCTGATCATATAAATTTGTCAAAGTTTGTATATATTGTAAACGTATATTTCTCTTTTAAAGAAAACTCTTCCTGTTTTTTTCTTTTTGACACATCCGCTTGAAATTATTTGGGGGGCAAGAACGTGTTACAAAAGAATTCTGGGGGAAGTTCCCCCTGCCCCCCCCCCATGGCTACGCCACTGAATGATACAACGGCAGTACGCGTTTAATTGCCTTTCAGCATTGCTTGAACAATAAGTGTGCCTTTACTGATCAAGGAAAAAATGGATAATATATCTCATAAAGCCTGCAACAAAGAGCCACATCCCACCCCCTTCTATAAATCCTGTCATTATAACCAAATTTGTATCCGTCTAGAATTTACAGGTCATGCAATGTTAATTGTGCTATTAATCCCAATGGCTCTGTCAGAATTTGGTGATGCTGGACACAGATGATGTCGTATGATGCCACCTTTTTTGTGCGCTCCTACGTTTGTATACAGCAGTGAGGATCTTCCCTTTGTCACTACATAAAGGTGCCGTCCTGGGGAAGAG
Organism: Holothuria glaberrima; assembly: GCA_009936505.3. Lineage (NCBI taxonomy): Eukaryota > Metazoa > Echinodermata > Holothuroidea > Aspidochirotida > Holothuriidae > Holothuria > Holothuria glaberrima. The sequence goes on along the minus strand of WURT03662013.1, from coordinate 5,061 downwards.
GTGTCCCCTTCCCTTTCAGTCCCCTTCCCTTTCAGAAATTTTTGATAATTTAAGGTTGCTTAGATGCAAAATGGTGCTATCTTTGTGAAATGTTTGGAACTGATCATATTTGTCTGCAAAATGCCCATTAAATGAGTTCTAGCTTTTTGTTAGGTGGAAGAGGAGAGTTTGTCTAAGAGAAAAGGATACATACATTGTCAACAAACCTCCTTAACCCCCACTCCCCTTTAGCAACTTTACTGTCTTCTGTTCGGAGAAAGTTTTTACGCAAAGATACGTGAAATCCACAAAAACATTCTTGGACTATTTCGAAAAATTTTCATTTCCTTCATTTTGCATGATGAAAGGACATCTAAGGTTGGCAGACACCAGTGTACAGGTGTATAGGGCCTCTTGGAAGCTCTGAACTAATCATACAAAATGAGGCAATGGCATAATACTTATTACCTGACATCCAAATGATAATATACAGGCCCGTAGCCCAAATAACCAATTTTGGGTGTACATCGATGTTGGAGTTTCGCCGGCTTAGGGAGGGGGTGCCCCCTACCCTTTGAAAATTTTTGCCTATTTTAAGGACTCTAGATGCAAAATGGTGCTAGATTTTTCATTTTTTTCTTCCTATATTTGTATTCCAAAAAGGCTGATCTCGTAATAATTTTTTTCCTTCAGTGCAAGACCTTTTGTGGTTTTTTGGGGGGAGGCACGTGCCCCCTCGTGCCTCCCGTGGCTACGTGCCTGAGTAATATAGAGTATATAACGCCGAGCACTTTATAACTATCGTATTTTTCCTAATTTTGAACGAAAATCTAGACGAATAGCTTCCACCAATGGGGAATGGGAGGGACCCAGACTCACCAGAGAGAGTATACTGAGGTGCAGGGAGGTGATATAAGATCTCCCTGATAGGTATAGCAAAAAGGGTTATAGGACTAACAAGCTCGTTTCAGAAGGCTTCTTCGTAGATAGTGTATTAACAACCACCATCTATACCGATAATAGCTGCGAGAGAAGCGCTCGGTAAAAGTTTTTGAAAAATGTACAGGCCTAGAGGGCAAATACGTTCTTTCAACCTTCCACATCATGCTACAAATTAGACTGAAAGATCCCATATTGATGTGAGTCCCCTACAGATGTTTGAAGATGTATCTCTGCAAAGTTTTGAAGTGCTGTGATCAGAATGGTGTCATTTATTATTAGCTTAATAATTGTCATGAGATGGCGCGCAAACCGTGACCAGCGCGCGGAACGCCGAAATTTTTCATTAAATGACTTAGATTTCCATTACAAAACCAGACACTTTTACAAATATACATGCCACTCAAAAAGCCAGTCTTTTACCTGGTAATTTGTAAACAGATTTCAACTTTTCGGTGCTTCTCCGGGAGTTGCTTTCGGAAGATATTGATAATAAGAGTAACACTGAGGCAAGGTTTAAAGCGCCGGCGCGGAACACGTAAAAATTTTGATAGTTTGTGAAAGATTTGCAAAAATTCTATAGTTTGAAAAACATTTGTGATAGAAAATTAAAATTCTGATAGTTTGAGAAACATTTGTGATAGAAAATGATTACAGTAGATCCATCAAGCGGTCGAAAACATCGTGACCTCACCCTAAACCTTACAGAAATCTATGGCTTAAATGCCTTTTGGGACGGATCATTTGAAAATTTTCAGAATTTTTTTCAGAAATCGATTGGGGGCACGTGCGTCTCATGCCCCCTCTTGTCGTCCCCACCGTCACCGATTGATATTGCAATGAATGAGAAGCTGAAATCCTCAAGTAAAAATAGCATAGTGACAACTGAGTCAAATTTTTGCAAAGATGATCAGGCTTCGGTTAATATTAAGAATAGCCTAGAAGCCTCACAATTGTCATTTACAGAAAAGCATCGGCAAATTCCATATGATTATGTGGTTAAAACCATTAGGATTGTAAGTCATGTCTTCGGGTGTAGTGCTGATATTATGGTACATAATATTGGCCTAAATAACGACAAATAAGAGTGGTTGGTTGACTATAAACTTACACTACAAGATAAGGGTATTTATCAGTGCTGTAGTAAAGTCTCCACCTTCCGAGTCCGAGTCCGAGTCCGAGTCCGAGACCGAGTCACAAGCTTCGAGTCCGAGTCCGAGTCCCCATATGGATAAAGTGTATACCAGAAACAGGAATTTACAAGTGATCAATTTTTACACTGCCTTCTGTACAATGTTGTTATGTGTTATGATATAAGCTTTGGGTCTGAATGGCAGTGCGCGATTGTAAGTCTTCTTTTATTGTTCATGGCATATGGTGTTTTTGAATGTATGCCGGACATGGTAGGCTACTGCTTTTGTTTTCTTTCTTTCTT